>PVKS010044954.1:0-14034 GCA_004027875.1 Aplodontia rufa | reverse complement strand
CGACCCAGCTATCCCACTCCTGGGAATTTTCCCAAAAGATTTAGAATCAGCGTATTACAGCGATGTGGCTTCAACAATGTTTATAGCAGCTCAATTTACTATAGCTAGATTATGGAACCAACTCAGATGCCCCTCACTTTATGAGTGGATTCAAAAGCTTTGGTTCATATATACTATGGAATACTACTCGGCCATCAGAGAAGACGATGTTATTGCTTTCAAAGTCAAATGGATGGAGATGGACAGAATTATGCTTAGTGAAGTCTCCCAAGCTCAGAGACTTAAGGGCCGAATGGTTTCTCTCATCTGTTGATACTAGAATTTATGTTGAAGCAGTAGGACAGACGGCTGACCTAACAAAGCCTCAAAGTGAATGACTTTCAGTGCAACAGGGGCGAAAGCTCCCTAGGTAACTTGGAGGTAGAGGGAAGGGGAGGGGGAGAGGGGAGGGTATATGAAGAACTCATAGGAGTCTGGTGATTGGGAAGAAGGGGGAACCATCCCAGAAGCCAATGTTATTCCTACACTAGATACCCATTTAACACATGAGTTCTGGGGGAAACTGCAATAGATGAAACCCATAGTAGCTTATCTATGCGTTAGCATTACCCCTGGTTAACAAAGTTTATACACATTGATTGCTACAGTTTTGACAACGTTTCCCCCTCATCTGTATCCTGTATCGCTATATACTTCTAATAAATGTGGAAAAAAAAATAAAATAAATCTGGCCAGATTATATGAAATCACAGAACACTGCTCTTAAATACTGGCATTGTGGGAAGATATGCTGCAGATAAAAACTTTTGACTTTCTGGAAATGCTATTAAGTCATTTATAGACTAGGAAATGTCTTCAATCTCAAGAGTAAAGAAAACTCTCCTCAGTTATGTAATGGATTTTAGAAGACTGTGGATTTACAGTATCATTCTCTAGTTTCCATAGGTGAAATAATTTGAGATTCCCTTAATCTAAAGAAGTATACTTTGAGTAAGCCTATCAGATTCTCTGTCCTTCATTTTCTTGTCAATTAGAAAATTTTGTCCTTCAAATGTCAATGTCTCACATATTCAAGGCAAGAATTTCCATACCTCCAAAAATGAGAGACAGTTTTAATACCTAGGATCTAATTATACCAGTACCATATCATAAACCCATTTTCTTCATGTGGATTCTCCTGAAAAATGAATCTGAGTAGAAGACTCATATGCAGTAATGTATTTAATAGGAGACCAAATGAAGTAAAAATGAGGAAGTAGATCAGATGAGAGAATGATGAATGGTCACTAGAAAAAGCCATAAGATGGCTATTCTGTGAACAGTGACAGCATGATTACACAGTGATCTTGAGGGAGTAAATAACACAACCAGGATTATCTACAGGTGAAGCAGGTGTTTGGAATATTTATAAATCCCATTCTAACTTTCTTAATTTGAAGGATGACTTAGGGACATTTAATACTTATATTTGAAGCTTGAGGTAAGATGACTTCAATGGCATTGGAAAAGATCCATTAGAGAGAAGTTGAAGTGAGCTGCTATTCCCAAAGCACCTGAATCTAAAACGGCCAAGAGGATGTGGCCTGTACACCAGAAAGATTGCTCTGTCTATTACAGGAGGTGTAAAGGATGGCTTTACAGAAAAGCACCTATAGGCTGGTTACCTTTCACATGCCCCCTGATCTTGTCCACAAACTAGACGCCAATCTGCCAATAAACCAACTTTGTGCGTTTTATATGGGGTCTGCTTTGTGGAAACAACTTTTCTCTCAGCTTGCACTAAAATTGTTTTATGATGGTGAGACTGGTGGTAATAAAATGTTCTCACTTTGGGATATAGGTCACAGGTATATTCTTTGTACTGGCCTTCTCAGATAGCTTTTTGCTTTGTGTTTTGCTTACTCCTGGGAATAAAATTATTGAATAACTAATTATTACTGCCTAATACATGTGAATTGTCCTATACTAAGGTGTAGAAACTCAGTGGTCTTGATGATTAATCTGATTAATGTTTTCTTGAACAATAATGCATTTCTTAATTTTAAGATAAAAATTAATGATATGTCTATACAATTTTGGAAAACCCAATTGCTCTAAAATATCAGATGGTCAAATTTATGGCATATAAATGGTACTACTCTAGAAAACTAAATGTAAGTGGATAATAAGCTCATAACTGATTCATTCCTAATAGACTGAACTTTATCTCAAACCATTATTTTAGCATGTTATTTTGTATGATATTAAAATGAACAGATTCAAGATTGTTATATATTATACAAAGAACCCATAATGATAAGGTCACTTGGCTTAACTTGCTATTGATTTCATTTTAGAACCATTTATTACTAGTTAATGAGTAATATAAAAGTTTTAAATTTTGCTTTTTACTTCACTTTTAGATTTAGTGCATAAAACAATATCACTTTGTAATATTGAATTAAATTATATCATCTTTAATTTAGAATTGATAGTACATATTAAATAGTGTTTTGGATTCAAACAGAATCTGATTTTCAGGGTTGTAAAGACTTCTCTGGTTTCACAGAATGAAAAAGTAAACATTTTAAAAGTGAGAATATTGTTTTTATACTTCCTTCTGTTATTTTTAAAAGTGTATTTATTTTATGGCATTATGGGAAGAAAATGAAAAGAGAAGTCCTGCAGTAAAAATTTATAGTCACCAATAAATTTTCTGTATTAATATACAAAAGTTGAGGTCAAATTACTTGGAGTTTTAAAAATTCTTTCATTTGAAAAGATTAGTGTGCCTATACTTCACTAGGCACTTTTGTAGGTAGTGAGATACAACAGTGAACAAAGAAAGAAATTTCTGCCTAACTAAATAAGTAATATCATGATTACAGAGTGTCATTGCTATGAAACCAAAAAAAAAAAAAATAGTACATAGACTGGCACAGTTTTCTTCATATATAACACAGGCCTCTCAGAAGAACCCACAACATGAGAGACATACAATATGACAGAAAACCATGCCCCTGTCTGAGGGTAGTGATTCACATCAAGTTGTATCCATGGAAGCCTACCATGAGAGTGAAGGAGAATTTGGCAAGAAATAAAATTAGAGAGAAAACCACAGATGAGATTAGGCAGGATTTAGTGGGCTAAAATAAGGAACATTTGTTTCATTTGAGAACTATAGGAAGCTGTGAAAAATTCCAAATATGGGAGTGAAGTGATCCGCACTTCATTTTAAAGTTAGCACTCTGGTTGCTGGATGGGAAATATACTTTAATCTGACAAGAATTGTAGATAGAGACAAATTTACGTGTGGTGTTTCAGGTAGGAGATGATGTTTGATTGCACTAGGGTGATTGTAATAGAGATTGTGAGAAGTGGTTGAATGTATATATACATATAATATATATATATATATATATTGTTCATTTACTTTTTTATATATTTTTATTAGGGCATTATAGTTTTACATAATGTTGGGATTAGTTGGCACATATTACTAAATGCACACAATTCAGCAACAGAATATATTCAATACCTCCCACACATCCCTCTATCTCCCTTCTCCTATTGCCTGATCCCTTGCCTTTCTTCTGGGTCCTATACTGTTCATAAAATACCCAAATACAGTGACATAAATCTTATACCTAGGGAGAACATTTTTATATATGGGTATAGTATATACAGTGACATTTATAATTGCTTGGAACGTACCTTGTTTTATCTCAGTTCCAACATTCCCTTCTCCTCCCTTCCTATCATCCCTTTTTATTCTTCAAAATATTTGACAATGGAATTAAAATATTTTTTGAATATATGGTCAGTAGGATTTGCTGCTAGGTTGCATATTGGAATGTGAGTAAAGAATCAAGAACAACTCCATAATTTTGGCCTGAGAAACTGTATGAATCATAATACAATTCACTAATGTGCACAACACTGGTGATAGAACATGGTTGTGATAAATCATCAGTATGGGATTAGTTTGCTGTGAATGTAATATGAACCTTTGAGTGGACATGTCAAGCAGTTATTTGACAATATGAATTGGGAGTTCAGAAGAGAAGCCAAGATGCAGAAAACAAATTTTGTAATTATTGGACTATATATAGTATTTAAACAAAAAATCTGGATGCAATCCCTTAATCAATACATATATATAAGAAAGGAGAAGAAGAAAATTTTCTAAAGAGTTGCAGGACCTGTGAAAGGTGAAAGAGAGTAATAATAGAAGTGATGGCTGTGGAAAAATGGAGACTAAATATCGAAAGTATTTTATTTTTCAGGAAAGTGTGAGATCCTATGGATAATGTGACTAAGAAAAGGAAATAACATTTGCCTTCAAATTCATAGAAGTGGGGATCATTCATATTTACGAACAAGATGAGTATCATTTGAGTCTTGGGATTAAAAGCTTGATAGGTAGTAGGTTGGCCAGAGTATAAGAAGAGAACAGATTGATATCAATGTAGATGACAAGTTTGTTAATTCTGTTTTTAAAGGAGGAAAAAGGAAAGTTGGTAAGCAGAAATACACAAAAATGATAAAATTGAAAAATTAATTGAGAAAGAGGTAAATATTAATATATGTTGATACCAGCTTTTTTTTTTTTTTGAGTGAGAGGGAAAGAGAAAGAATCACTTTTATTTATTTATTTATTTATTTATTTTCATCAGGGCTTTGTTTTTCTGACACTTAGTTGTGTATGTGGTGCTGGGTTTTGAACCCTGGTTCTTGCACATGCGATGCAAGAGCTCAAATTTCTCAGCTACCAACACTCCAGTTCCAGGTGAGTGGTCTTAAATATTGGTTGCTAAAGTACAGAATCCACTCAAGCAGAAGAGTTGGTCATTGACAAGAGCAGGGAAAAACAGTCTATGGCTTCACATACATAAGTATGAAGATATCGAGTTCCTTTCTGATAACTTTTGTTATCTCAGAGATATAAGAAAAAAAATACTGTTTGAATGGAGGATTGATCAAGGTTTTAAAAGGGAAAAGAAAGTTAAACCTAATAGAATTTCCCTTTTCTTTATTAGTTATTATTTAAATCCTGGAAAACTCACATGATTACAGATAAGTAGAACTGTCAGATTATCAAGCTGTTCCAAGTTGTCTGCATTGAGGCCTGTCACCTATTGAGGTCAGAACATTCTTCTCCACCCCGCCACTGTGTGTGTGTGTGTGTTTGAGCATGTGCGTGCATTCGTTTTTTTATCTCCCATAAGTAATTATGGTAATCCATAATATCCAGATTGAGAAACATAAAATAGAGGAAAATATTTCAAGGGAGTGACTAATAGTGTCAATGTTATTATTAGATCAAAGAAAATATGATTAAATATTAACCATTGGAGTTTCCAAAACAGATTGACATTTTAAAAAAATAGTCTTGCTTGAGTGGAGGGTAAAAATGTTCGAAGTGGATTTAAGAGAGAATGTGAGAAAATTAAATTGTTGAGTATGAGAAAACAGGATGTATTAAAGGAAGATTCTTATTTAAGAATTAATCTTGAAATGGGGTGGGAGCTTTAGGAGGTAATAAAATTAAAATCAAAACATATTTAAAGCTTTAGTTTGTTCTGTTTTTTCACTTACATTTTCAATGCATGTCTCTGACTACTGTGTGGAGGGACAGACCAGAGTGCTGTTTGTAGAATCAGAGAAACATTAGGAGGCTTTGGAGGTAGTCTAGATGATAGATTATGGTGAATTAGATTGGGATTTCCCAGTAGAAATGGTGAGGAATGTTCATACCCTAGCACATCATACATGTTCAATGAATGTTCTTGAGGATGGTGATTTGGTAAAATATAAGTATATAATTAAACTTTATTTTGGCTCGCTGGTTCAGGGGTTTCAGTTCATGGTCAACCAGCTCTCTGGCTCTAGGCCTGATATAAGTGGAGCATCATCACAGAAAGGTGTGGAAAAGGAAAGATGCTCAGCTCATGGCAATCAGGAAACAGAGAAAGAAAGGAAGGGATTAACAAGTTATAGTATCCAAGAGCATACACCCCCATTGTGACCTACTTCCTCCAAATATGCCTACCCTTCTTCCTCCAAACACTCTCCACCTGCCTAAAGTTTTCACCTTCTCCCAGTAGTTGATTCAAGTTATTATTTCCTCAAATGGAATAATTCACTGATGTGGTTAGCACCTTATGAGCCAATCACTTCACCAAAGCCCCACTTCTGGACATCACCTCATTAGGGGCCAAGCCTTGGACAAGTGAGACTTTGGGGAACATTTCAGATCCAAATCCGAACAATTTGTAAATTCCAGACTTTGATGAGAAAATTTGTGGGTTTGTAGGGTCAAAAGACAAAGGTAATAACTACTTAAGATCTGAGATGAGGAAGAGGCTTCATAAACTTAGTGAGAAAAACATATGAAGGATAACATGGGGATCAGGATCCAAAACCAGTTCATGACAACAAAACAAGAGGGGTGATGGATTCTGCATTTGTATGTAAAAAGTAAAAATAAAATAAACTGACAGGTCTCTGAATCAGCTAGATAGTGGATTCTAAATCTGAAGTAACTGAATATTGTCTTGAAAAACTCAAGCACATTGACATTTCCCTCTGTCACATAAACTTGAACTCATACATGTAATTCAGCTTGTTATTAGAAAAATAATATATTTCTGCAGATATGAACTATCAAAATGAATTTTAAATCCTGTCACATAAGGAAAATGTGGTTGAGCACAATTCAGCTGCCTGTTTCTGTGACTGCTTCTGCCTATTTTAATAGGATGTAGAAATGGTAAATATTATGCTAATAATGATGCTATTCTTGATAACAAATTATGAATGCCATTGATGAAAAGCTAAGTATAAACAAATGCCAAATAGTACCAGAATGTTGATGTTTTATTACTATAGACATCAAATAAAAAAATTAATGACTTTTTTATTTGTTTCTAAGGATGCACAATGTATAATTTTGAGATTGAGCCTATCTAGTGCTTACTTTTATTTTGTATTGAATTCATCATTTTATTATATTATTTATTACTTATTCTATTTTAATGTATTATATTAAATAGGTATTCAGCTACAGAGTTGAACCAGAGTATAAATCTTCAATGGAAATTAGCAACAACACATTGAACATAATAGAGATAGGAATCTCCTCAGATAGGATGATGATTATATTGGAATTTCACAAGATAATCATGAGTGAAACGGGAAAAAAAAAATTGCTATGGCAGAAAATAACAGGAGAGGCCTAAAAGTCTAAGTCAGACTTCTCATAGAAAGTAGCATTTGAGTTAAGGTATGAGAGTCAATAGTAGCTAAGAGAGATGAGGTGGCATATTTTAGGCACTAGAAATACATGATAAATTATGTCATTCCAACACCAAAAACAAAGCAGATGTGATTAATTGATCATATTTTATGAACTATACTCTCTGGTGCACATAATCAAAAAAGATTATTATATTTTACATGCAATTTGGATATTTTCCTCTAAAAATAACCACAAATATAGTTAACACAAGTACAGAAAATAGTATAACTGTTTATAGTCTTATATTTCCCTATTTGTACAAAATATGTCTGAGAAAAATCTGTATCTCTTTGAAAAAAATATAAGCATATTCAACGTATTTAATTACATTTATACATTTTCTAGGTGGAATTATGATCAATGTTATGGTTTTTTTAGATAATGACTCATTTTTGTAGTTATAGCTTCTAGTAGTTACAGAACTATTAATATAAATATAGGTATACATATAAACATGACCACATGTGTTCTAAGTTCATAAAAACAATGAATAAGCTCACATTTTTACATTTATTTTTGAAAAAGAGAGAGGGAAAGTGAGAGAGAGAGAGAGAGAGAAAGAGAGAATCAAGTTTTTATTAGTTTTTCATATGACTTTCATTGCTCTGACACTTATTGTGTACGTGGTATTGGGGTTTGAACCCAGGTCCTCGTACATGCCAGGCAAGCTCTGAAGCCACTGAGCCACCGATCTAGCCCTTTACATTTATGTTTTAATAACATATAATTATGTCTAATTGAAAAATATTTTATTTGCTAAATAATGATTATTATATTTTAGAAGGCAATATTTTTATCTTTCATAAAGTTAAGTGGCTGAATAATTAACTTGAGACTGAAATTCAAGAGGAAATATTTTTTAAAGCTAATATAAATTAGCCTCAGAATCCACTGATTAGCTAATTTCTCTCTTTTGTATGACAGAACTTAAGCCTTTCATTAAAAGTCACTTCTGTTTTTCATGATCTCTAAAAACATCATAAATTTAGACCCTATTCATAATATACTGCATTAATAAAAGTATAAATAAATGAATAATAGCGTAGCTTTAAGTAATAGACATTGTACATGTTGGTCTATTGTCTGACTCCAATTCCAGGTTCTAACAGTAATCATGGTACTTGGAACTACATCATTCCTGATTATCATAATGCATCAACAGCTAATTAAAACAAGGTATAAAGTGAAGTATAATTGCATTAATAATGCTCTGTGCACCACTTATTATTTAATGTGGTATTAATGACAATTCATTGATTTAGAATAGGAAGGATCATGAAATTCTCCTGGATATAGAATCAGAAAAAACATCCTTAATAACTAGATTGAATGAATTAATAGATGTAGGTGAAGCTAAATTTTCCTGATAATATATTTGCTTCTATAGTTCAAATGCTTGGTCTTTAACTTCATGGTATGGGAATATGGTGAAACCTTTGAGAGATGTAGTCTACTGTGAAGTTTCAGATCATTAGAGGCATGTACTTAAAGGGTATTGGGGGACCATGGCCTCATCTTCCTGCTCCTAACCACAATGTGGTGAATGACTTTGCTCTGTCACATTTTCCCACCATGTGCTGCCTCAACACATGACCCAAAACAGAGAATAATCAATCATGCTTAATATCTTCCAATCTGTGAGCTGAAAAAACCTTTCCTCTTTGTAAACTGATCATCCTAGGTATTTTATTATAATAGTAGAAGACTGAATAGCTCCTTTCGTTATAGTTGTCAATACAATCAATAGTGTATTTAATATTCATTCTTCCTTTCCTCTTTATTCAATGTAACTAATACCATTTCTCTCAAACTTTACATTTTTATGGTGAAGTGAAATTAGGGTAAACATAAAATGGAAAGAGTAAGATGTGTATTTTGGATATGACCCTGTCACTACAGGATATACAATCTGGACATATATAAAAAGGCATGGAATACTGTGTCTTAAGATCTAAGATTCTCTAAGTAAAATCTTACATTGTCATGTCTTTCTGAAAAGAGAATAGAAGAGAAATGAATAGATTTAAACATCTTTTCACAAAACACTAGAGCTTTAGGGGCCTAAAGAAAGAAAGACTTCCAGCAGAGCTTAAGACAAAATAAATGCTACAAGTGTCTGAGAATAACAAAAAGCTGTCTTTATCCTTGAATGTCAGAGAGGGTCAAATTTGATGTCAAAGGAGCATGTAGAGGAAAACAAATACATGGGACTTTCTTGAGGGGAATAACCTCCTTTAGAATGTCCATGCATAAGACAGTGTAAAACTGAACTGTAATACGTACTTCTTAATTAAAGATTTTCTTACTATCTTCAGTGGTAAATTTTGGCAGAGATAAATTTTTAATTTCTTACCTTCCTGTACAGCTAAAAATGGCTATGTGAGCCTGCTCTGGTCAATAAGGTATTAACAGAAGTCTTTTATTGATATTCTGGGAAGGTTTTCCTGAGAGAAGGGGTCAATGCAGTTGACACCACTCTTTTTCCTTTCCCTGACTGGAGAATACACATAATGGTTATAAGTGCAGCAGCATTTCTAAATCCTGAATCTATAAATATGAATTGAACATCAAGAAATCATAACATAGTCTGGTAATGTCAAGCTGCTACTAACCTCAGTAGCTATCTACATACAGACTTCTTCTATGGGAAAAATTAAACCCTAATTTTTAAAGTTAACAGTTGAACTGAGTTTTTTTTTCAATGCCGTAGAACCAACATGAAAGCATCATCACAAAATCTTAAACTTGCTATTGGTAGTATATTGACCAATGTTAATTTGAAACAATGCTAAGCAGTATATTTTGCTATGTAAAGAGAGAGATTGTGATAAGAAAAATCGGGTTAACCCTTCAAGCATTAGGATACATGTAAAATATCAAAGGAAGTGCCATAATAAAAGCTTCACAAGGGCTAGGGATGTAGCTCATTGGTAAAGCACTTGCCTACCATGCAAAAGGCACTGGGTTCCTCTCTCTCTCTCTCTCTTTCTCACACACACACACACACACACACACACACACACACACACAGAAAGAGGGAGACCGAGACAGAAGCTTTACAGTGTATGTGTCACAGTCATGTTGAGTTTGGTGTGCCATTTCTTATTTTAACATTATTAGCTGCATCAATAACAACAACATTAACACCATAACGTATGGCCTTTATGGTGGGATATACATACTCCCAAACAGAAATCTCAGTAATCTGGAAGAGGATGAACAATAAACTTATGAGGTATTGTGTCTAATATGAAAAACTTAATGTTTCTTATTTATGTAATAAAATATGTAGACAATGATTTTAAAAATAATGTAAGCTGAGATTTTTCAGCAAGTAATAATTGTTACCAAGGTAACCTTCCCTGAGACCATCAATATTCTTTAGGCAAGACACTTTAATATTCTTTGTTCAGGTCACTTAACTTCCTCTTGCCTTCCGATTCCTTGTTCTCTGGAAATGATTCTGATCCCTTACGATTTTTACTTGCCAATCTCACTTCCATTTGTCTAGTGTTTCTTACCCCTACTAGCAAAGAACTCAATATTAGAATCCATAACTAGCTTTCCTTAGAAAAGTGACACATATGAATCTAGCACTGCAAAATTCTAATAATAAATTGAGATTTGAAATTTGAATATGTTTCTGTTCAATGTGCGTCATAAATACTGTTGTACCTAACAATATAGCTTTTTGTTTTTTAACGGTTTCTCAATGGAAATTTAGAAGGCTAATATTTCTCTCCATTTTGTAAGTTCCTTGATAAATTTTATCTTTAAATTTGGATAGAAATTATATTATTAGTAATTAACATCAAGTAGACAACCCAGAATTATGTTTTCAGCTTGAAATTTAAAACAAGAACTTTGAATGATTTCACTGATTTTCTGATTTAAACACATGTGTTTACAGAGCTAAACTTATTATATTTTAAAAATTCCATTTCTGTAAAAGCTATGGTGATGTTACTTTTCTTATTTTGGAACCAATAACTTTTCCTGTATTATAGCCATACAAATATTTCAGATCAATTCCATTTAAAAATGATGCAACTATAAATTACACTAAAATACAATTTTAGTGTTTAACAAGTTGTTGATAAAACACATGATTTTAAATCTCATTAATTTCTTTTATATTGTATCAAATGTCCCTAGACCTTCCTTCCATTTTGCTTCCTGTAAGTTGCACATTGTGAGTTATAAAAATCAGGTTGTGGGCTGGAGCAGTGGCTCAGATGTTAAAGCGCTTACCTGCCATGTGCGAGTACGTGGATTGAAACCCCAGCACCACGTATACAACTAAGTGTCCAAGCAACAAAAGCCACATGAAAAACTAAATAAAATTGATTCTGTCTTTCTGCCTCTCTCTTTAAAAAAAATAAAAAAATAAATAAAAATCAGGTTGTCATTTATTTACAAACAGCAATATGTTGAGACAGATAGGGAAGAAATTATAGGTTTACCTGTATAACCAGGAGCACAGAGGCAGAAGTATCTATCAGTTATGTTGATGCACTTTTCTCCATCTAGACAAGGTTGGGTTTTACATTCATTTATATTCAATGGACACAAAGATTCACAGCATTCAGGTTCACAATTACAAAAAAGTCTAGAGAAATGAAGCAAAATGAGAAATAATAATAAAAATTACATATAAAATTCATATGCAAATGCTAAAATCAAGACTTCTGAGTTAATTTAAATAAAAATAATGTATCTATTTTTTTAATGTAGCAATTCCCCTTCTAAAATATTCTTCTGCAAAAATGTTTCTTACAAGAGGACATTTTTAAAGGAATATGTTGAATAAATATTTACTTAAGCTTGATAAATACTATTGACCTTCATTTTTAACTACATTTTTATGATATTAGTATAAACCTTCAGCTACATTCTATTTTGAAAACAGAATATTACTCTCCCTGTGAGTTAAATGGTATTTTTCTGATATTAAATCTTTCCAGTTAATTTTGAAAATCCCTATATCAACAAGAACTTCATTAATGCTTAACCATATTTGCAGCTTTTGGAGAAATCAGATGTCATTCAGTGGTTAAATATCAGCTTCAAATATATCTACACTTGGTAGAGACTATCAAAAGGATATCATAAGGGAGTGACTCTCAAATAACCTTGTCATGGACAACTATTTTTAGAACTTTATGTGAACATTTCTTCAATTTCCAACTATTCCCTTTTTATCTCATACACTGATCTTTTTGGATTCTAATTTTTATCAAAATTAAATATGGTTTAAAAGAGAAAAGAAATAGTTTAACCTGTGTTAAACTCTACTTCAATTGAAACGTATAAATTAAAATATGAGAATAATTTCTGTAGATTAAAGATAGGAAATGTATGCTTATTAAAAATTGATCTTTCATAATGTTATTTTAGATATAAGGTGTCAGCCAAAAGCTCACGTGTGAGATAATGCATGAAAGTTTAGAGTTGGAATGATTGGGTTATGAGAGTCTTAACATGATCAACCCATTAATCTACTGATATGGATTAAGTAGGTGGTGACTCTGGGCAGGCAGGGTGTGGCTGGAGGAGGTAGGTCACTGGAGTAGTGAATTTTGGGGTTATATTGGTTCCTGGTGAGCAGAGTTTTTTCTGCTTCCTGATTGCCATGTCCTGAGCTGCTTTCCTCCTCCACACCCTTCCACCGTAATGTTCCGCCTCTAGTTGGGCCCAGAACAATGAAACTGACTGTCTCTGGATTAAGACTCCTGAAACTATGAGTCCCAAATAAAATTTTCCTCTTGAATTCTCATCAGGTCTTTTGGTCACAGTAGTGAAAAGGCTGACTAAAACACAGTTTCATAGTTCACTTCCCCTTTAATGAGATTTTACCAAGTTTCCATGTAATGCTTTTGAGCCAGATTTTATTCTAATTTTCTAAGGGAATTCTCTGTAACTAAATTATCATTTTAGAACCACCCTAAATCTATTCCATGCTCCTTTTACTCATTCAATGTACATTAACTGACTGAGTGCCAGATTGGGCTCGATTTTGAATAGCTTTTTTTTTTTTTTCCATTTTGAGACAAGGTCTTACTATGTTGATCAGGCTGGTCTTGAATTCCTGGGCTCAAGTAATTCTCCTGCCTTATCTCCCTAGTAGGTAAACCTACAGATGCATGCCACTGTGCAGACTTTTGCTTGCTTTTGAAAGTGTTTTAGGCGGATTAAAAATATACACATGTACCCATGACAGTAAGCACAAGCTTGAAGTGGTATGAAAGCAAAGCTCACTACTTGGGAAGATGTACCAATGGTGAGTCATAAGGACAGAGTGAGTTCTTTACATCCGGTGGACAGAAGGCAAAATTGCATATGTAATATCTCAAAAACTCCACGCAGTTGTAAAACTGATGTAATCACTTAGGGTGGCACCAGTCAGACTACTCTGAATCCTTGAATTTATGTTCAAACAATGAAGTCTTCTTGATCTTGCTAATATACCACTACCTAGGTGAGATGATTTAACAAATATATTAAATGGCTTAATAAAGTCAAAATGTGCTTGCTAGTATTTGATTGATATTGTGTATTTTCAATGAATTAGGGATGATTTTTTTTTAAATTTTTTTATTTTTGAGCAAACTTGCAAGATTTTAACAAAACAATATAAAATGTGTATAAGATGTGTATATATTCTGGTCATTGCAACTGTCCCCAGGAGTGCCCCCCCAATTACCCTCCCTTATCCCTCCCTTCCCCTTCCCATTATAACTCTACAAATAGTATTA
>PVKS010044953.1:0-14044 GCA_004027875.1 Aplodontia rufa | reverse complement strand
GGCACATTACAGAGACTCAGCAAAATCAGTGTTCATAGCAGCTCAATCTACAATAGCTAAGTTATGGAATCAACCCAGATGCCCCTCACTGGATCAATGGATCCAAAAGCTCTGGCATATATACAGTGGAGTTCTACTCAGCTACTAGAAACAATGATACAGCAGCCTTTGAAGGTAAACGGATGGCGATGGAAGAAATCGTGCTGAGCCAAGTTAACAAAACCCAGGGTCAAGGGTTGAACGTCTTCACTCATTTTTGGAGGCTGGAGCTAAAAATCCAGGCTTGGGTGAAAGGTTGTCAAACTCACATATTAGACCCAGCAAAGGTGTAACAACACATAATGTAGAGGAACCATAGTCATGTTGGGGGAGAGAGAGGAAGAGGCAAGGGGATGAGAGAGGGATCTAGGGAGACAACCAACAATGTAGCATACTCTTCACCCCCTGAGAAGTCAAATATTATGTACACAATCATTTAATTCTATAATTCACAATCTTACGCATTTGTATATATAGCCAATTATATTTGCTAGGGGTACAATATAGAAGAATCAAGAGACTTGTGTGTGGAAGCTGGAGCAGTGGCTCAACGGCTATGGTGCTTGCCTGGCGAAGGTGAGGAAGTGGGTTCAAACCCCAGCACCAATATGCAATGAAGTGTCAGAGCAACGAAAGCCACGTGAAAAACTAAATAAAATTGATTCTCTCTTTGTCTCTCTCTCTCACTGTCCCTCTCTCTTTAAAAAAAAATAAAGAGACTGGAGTGTGGGCAATGTGGGGGGTAACTATGGTTTACAGTCAAATGCATATTATATTGTTACTTTATACACATTTGTGATTTTAAAACTACTTAACTCTTAATTTAAAAAAATGGGGAAAAAACTTTTCTTTCAGCAATACTCCTCTCCTACTACAGTTGACCCACTCACCAGAGACAGCATTAATCCATCTGTGAGGACAGAGCCCCCATGACCTAATTACCTTTCCCTAGACCTTTCTCTCTCTCTTTTTTTGGGGGGGAGGGAGCATGGGGATTCAATCCAGGTGGGTAGGGTGCTTAACCTCTAAGTCGCATCCTCAGTCCTTTTTATTTTTTATTTTGAGACAGATTCTCACTAAGTTGCTTAGGGCCTCACTAAATTTATGAGGCTGGCTTTGAACTTGTGATTCTCCTGCCTCAGCCTCCCACGCTGCTGAGATCTCAAGGTGTGTGCGACTATGTCTGGCTTAAACCCTTCCTCTTAATGTTTCTATGACCCACACTAGAGACCAAGCTTCAGATACATGAAGTTCTTAGAGACAAACCAAATCCGAAGCATGGCACACATGGGTTGGTATTCTGCACTTACTGAACTTCCAGATCTTCTCATTCCTTTCCTTAAAAATCACAAAACAAAGGGAGAGGAAGTGACTTGGTAAGGGTTTAGGAGTTGAGTGTGTCCACACAGTTTTCTTGGCCCTTCCTTCTTGGCTACTTGTGATATAAAAATGCACAAATCAACTAGATGTGGTGGCACTCACCTGTAATCCCAGTGACTCAGGAGGCTGAGACAGGAGGATCTCAAGTTCAAAGCCAGCCTCAGCAACTTAGTAAGGCCCTAAGCAACTTAGTGAGATCCTGTATTAAAATATAATATATATTTTAAAAACAGGACTGGGGGGCTAGAGTGGTGGCTCAGCGGTTCCATCGCTTGCCTGGCATGTGTGAGCACATGAGTTCAAACTCCAGCACCACGTACACAACAGAGTGCTGGAGCAATGAAAGCCACATGAAAAACTAAATAAAATTGATTCTCTATTTCTCTCTCTCTCTCATTGTCCCACTCTCTTAAAAAAAATAGGGCTGGGGATGTGGCTGAATAGTTCAGTATCCCTGGGTTCATTCCTGGTACACAAAAATAAATAAATGAATAAAAATGAAATATACACACATCAAAGTCTTTGCAAGAATGATTGCTGGAATCTTCACTATCCATTATTAAAAACAGCAACAGCTACCACTAGCAGTAGCTCTGATAAGAATCCTTGGACTGGACTGGAGCAGTGGCTCAGCGGATACAGTGCTTGCCTGGCATGCTCGAGTATGCAAGGTCAAACCCCAGCACCACGTACACAATGAAGTGTCTGAGCAATGAGGGCAACATGAAAAACTAAATAAAAATTGATTCTCTCTCTCTCTCGCTCGCTCTCTTTCATTGTCCCTCCCTCTTTAAAAATAAATTAAAAAAAAAAAGAATCCCTGGACTGATATTAATAGGAAGAGAGGAAGTCAAACTCTCCCTTTTTGCTGATGATATGATCCTGTATCTGGAAGATCCAAAAAACTCCAACAGTAAACTGCTTGAACTTATAAATAGATTTAGCAAAGTAGCCGGCTACAAGATCAACACCCATAAATCAATAGCTTTCCTATACACTACTAATAATAGGGCAGAGGAAGAAATTAGGAAATCAGTCCCATTCACAATATCCTCAAAAAGAATAAAATATATAGGAATTAACCTAACAAGGGAAGTCAAAGATCTCTACCACAAAAACTATCGGACATTGAAGAATGAAATCCAAGATGACCTAAGAAGATGGAAAGATGCTCCATGCTCTTGGTCAGGCAGAATCAATATAATAAAAATGGCCATTCTGCC
Organism: Aplodontia rufa; assembly: GCA_004027875.1. Lineage (NCBI taxonomy): Eukaryota > Metazoa > Chordata > Mammalia > Rodentia > Aplodontiidae > Aplodontia > Aplodontia rufa. The sequence continues at coordinate 11,402 of PVKS010044953.1, read as the reverse complement.
AAATGCACTATATAGATTCAATGCAATCCCCATTAAGATACCAATGCCATTCTTTTCAGATATAGAAAATGCAATTCTTAAATTCATTTGAAATAATAAGAAACCCAGAATAGCCAAAACATTACTAAGCAAGAAAGAAGAAACAGGTGGTTTTACTATTCCAGACCTAAAACTATACTATAGAGCTGTAGTAACAAAAACAGCATGGTACTGGTATCAAGATAGGAAGGAAGACCAATGGAATAGAGTAGAAGACCCTGAAACAAATCCACAAATCTTTAAGCACCTAATTTTTGACAAAGGGGGACAAAATATTACATGGAGGAGAGAGAGAGACTTTTCAAAAAATGGTGCTGGACAAACTGGTCAGCCACTTGCAGAAAGTTGAAATTAGACCCTTATCTTTCACCTTGCACAAGAAGCAAATCAAAGTGGATCAAGGAGCTAGGAATTAAACCAGCTACCTTACAACTGATAGAAGACAAAGTAGGTCCAACACTTCAGCATTTGGGAGTAGGCAAAGACTTTCTCAACATGTCTCCTAAAGTGAAGGAAATAAAGTAAAAAATCAGTTAATGGGATGTCATAAAGTTAAAAAGCTTTTGCACTGCCAAGGAAATAATCAAAAGAGTCAAGAGATTTCCTATGGAACTGGAGAGAATCATGGACTGTGAGTCTTCTGACAGGGGTCTCATATCCAGAATCTACAAAATCCTCAAACATCTTAACTTCAAAAACTCAAACAACCCAATCAATAACTGGGCCAAAAAGCTAAATAGAAACTTCTCAACAGAGGACATTGATCAAGCCAATGAATGCATGAGAAAGTGCTCTAAATCACTAGTAATCAGAGAAATGCAAATGAAAACTACATTAAGATATCACCTCTTGCCAGTCAGATTGGCAAAAATGAAGAAAATAAACAATAATAGATGCTGGAGGGGTTGTGGAGAGATAGGTACACTAACACACTGTTGGTGGAGCTGCAGACTGGTACAGCCCCTCTGGAAAGCAGTGTGGAGAATCCTCAAAAAACTAGGGATGAGTCCACCATATGATCCTGCTATTCCTCTACTGGGTAACTTTCCAGGGGATTTAGAATCAGCACACTACAGTGACACAGCGAAATCAATGTTCATAGCAGCTCAATTTACAATAGCTAAATTATGGAACCAACCCAGATGCTCCTCACTGGATGAATGGATCCAAAAACTTTTGTACATATATACCATAGAGGTCTACTCAGCAATTAGAAACAATGATATTACAGCCTTTGAAGGTGAATGGACGGCTATGGAAGAAATCATGTTGAGTGAAGTCAGCATAACTAACCCAGAGAACTAAGGGTCAAATGTCTTCACTCATCTGTGGAGGCTGGAGCTAGACCCTGGCCATTGAAAAAGGAGGTCAACTCTCATGTATTAAACCCTGAAAAGATGTAGTGACATACAACCTAAGGCATTCGTAGAGATGTTTTGGGAAGGAGGGAGGGACGAGGGTTGGTAATTAGGGGGGGGGGCTCTAGGGGGTAAATCAAACTTTCAGAATATAAAAATATTATATTGTTTAAAAACAAAAAATAAACCTGTTCAATTATGAAAAAAAAAAGAAAAAATCCCTGGACTGGATGCTTTAAATATATCCTTCTTAGTTCATCTTCAATCCTAGAAAGTGGATGTTATCCTCACATTACAGATGAGGAAACTGAGGATCCAGCTGGTTAAGAAATCTGCCCAAGCCAGGCGTGGTGGCACTCTCCTGTCATCCCAGCAACTGGAGAGGCTGAGATCGGAGGATTGCAAGTTTGAGGCCAGCCTTAACAATTTAGCAAGGCCGTAAGCAACTTAGTAAGCCCCTGTCCCAAAATAAAAATAAAAAGAACTGGGGATGTAATTTGATGGTAGAGCACCCTAGGTTCAATCCCCAGTACAGAAAGAAAGAGAAAGAAAGAAAATAAATCTGCCCAAACCACATGTGCTGGTGCATGCCAGTAATCCCAAATGCTGGGGACACTGAGGCTGGAGAATCACAAATTCAAGGCCCATATCAGCAACTTAAAGAGACCTTGTCTCAGCTTTTTAAAAAGACTGGTATAGCTCAGTGGTAGGGCCCCCTAGGTTCAATCTCTAGTAATGCACCCCCCAAAAAATGTGCCCAAGATCAGACTGCTATTAAGTGACTTCTAAGTCATTGTGACTGAGAAGTCCATGTTCTTCCACAACTTGACACTATGAAACAAAAGTTACATGATCACTAGTCTCACCAGCATCCACCCTCCTGCTGGGGTGGATTAGTAAGGAGAGCAAGATTATCACTACGAGCTCCTGCTACACAGAACTCTTCAGTTCAAGAGTGACCACATTGCCAGGCACCATAGCCAATGCCTGTAATCCCAGCAACTCAGGAGGCTGAGGCAGGAGGTTCGAAAATTCAAAGCCAACCTCAACAACTCAATGAGACCCTGTTTCAATTTTTTTCTTTTCTTCTTTTTTTTAACTTTATTTACTTTTTTTTCACTGAGCCACATCCCCAGTCCTTTTTACTTTTTATTTTGAGTGAGGTTCTCACTAAATTGTGGAGGGCCTTGCTAAATTACTGAGGCTGGCTTTGGACTTGAGATCCTCCTGCTTCATCCTCCCAAATTGCTGGGAATACAGGAGTGCACCACTGCTCTTGGCTTCAAATTTTTAAAAGAAAAAAAAAGTACTGGAGATTTAGCTCAGTGATCAATCCCCAGTACAAAAAAAAAAAAAATAGTGTTCATGTCTAGGTCATCTTTGTACTCTATCACACCCTGGCAGAGATGATCTCACTGCATTTTATCTTCTGTGTCTCAGAGAAAGTGGGACACAAATGGAAGCCTTTAAGCTCATGGAGATTGTCTCCCGCATACTACCTCCCACGCTGATGTTCACACCAGCTCTGTCCTTCTGTTGCTTCCAGGGTCCGGAGACAGCTGCTGGTTATTGAGCACCCCTAGGAGCCATCCCTTTGCTAAGCACTTCACATTCATTATTCCAAATAATTCTCACGACCTCCAGGGTGTAAAGACCGTTATTGACCCCATTTCCTAGATGAAGGAACGGGGTGGAGAGGAGTTTGAGTGGCAGGGTCGTCATTCAAACTTATGCAGTCCAGAGCCCCAATGCTTCACCAGCATGCTGACCAGGGCAGACGAATCTCCCGCCCGCATCCTCACCAGGCTGCAAGCCCTGATTCCAGGTTTGGAGACCATTCAATGCCAGACAATAAGAGATTGGCCTCTACTCTCCTCAACAAATTCTGAATTCTTTTCTTTTCTTTTCATTTTTTTTTTTAAGAGAGAGTGACAGTGAGAGAGAAAGAGAAAGAATCAATTTGGGGGCTGGAGTGATGGCTTGGCAGTTACAGTGCTTGCCCGGTATGCACAAGTACACAGGTTCAAATCCCAGCACCCATGTACACGACGAAGTGTCAGAGCAACAAAAGCCATGTGAAAAGCTCAATAAAAATTAATTGTCTGTCTCTCTCCTCTCTCTCACTCTCTCTCACTGTTCTTCTCTCTTTTTAAAAAAAAAAGAGAGAGAGAGTCAATTTTATTTAGCTTTTCATTTGGTTTTCGTTGCTCCGACACTTAGTTCTGTATGTGGTACTGGGGTTCAAACGTTGGTCCTTGTGCATGCCAGGTGAGTGCCACAACCACTGAGCCACTGTTCCAGCCCTATATTCTTAATTCTTAAGGCTGGAGTCACCTCTGTCAGTGCATTACCCATGAGGCTCAGCACAGTGATCAACAGCAGCAGTCACTCCACAGAACGCCCCTGGGACTCACATACTTCATTTATGTATGTGTGCATGTACCCATGCACACTCATTGGTGCTGGGGATGGAACCCAGGAGCACCTTACCACTGAGCTCCATCCCAGTTCTTTTTATTTTTATTTTGACACAGGGTCTCATCAAGTTGTCCAGGCTGGCCTTGAACTTTCAGTCCTCCTTTCTCAGCCTCTGAGTCGGTGAGATTAGAGGCAGGAGCCACCACGTCTGGTAAGGCTAAGTCTTATCTCTGCTTTTAGCCTCCCATCCCCTACCTTCTCCCAAATATCGTGTCTTCTTTCTTTCTTCCTTTTATTTATTTCCCCCCTTTGATGCTGGGTATTGAACCCAAAGGTACCACCACACCTAGCTCAAATATCGTGTTTTCTAGCCCATATAACTCAGGTCCTCAAAGTAAATTGCCTAATTAATGCCTCGTCACTTACTAGCTGTGTGCTCTTAGGCACATTGCTTAGGATCTCTGAGATTCGATTTTATCATATGAAAAAAAGGATAATAGCAATATGGTACTTACGCCATAGGGACATCGTGAAGTCGTGGGAACGAATTAAGTCAACACTCTGGGAACTATGTCTGGCATAGGACAAAAATAAAGAATTTCCCACTTTCAATTCTTAAAATTCAAGACAATGTGAAGAATAACTAAACTTGTTCTACCATCCCCAGTAGTCTGTACACAGAAAAGTATCTGCCTTCACGGCAAGGCCTGCGGCCTAAAATGATAATGGGATTAACAGATTGTGCCATTGACTTTTGAAGAAGTCCTGGTCCATTTGTGTGTGTGTGTGTGTGTGTGTGTGTGTGTGTGTGTGTGTGTGTGTTTTGGTTTCTTTGTTTTGTTTTGTTTTTGTTTTTGTTTTTTTTGAGAGAGGGACAGTGAGAGAGAGAGGGAGGGAGAGAATCAATTTTATTGAGTTTTCCACATGGCTTTCATTGCTCGGACACTTCATTGTGTACGTGGTGCTGGGGTTGGAACTCGCATCCTCGTGCATGCCAGGCAAGCGCTCTAACCGCTGAGCCACCCCTAGTCCGTGTAAAGAAGGCCTGTCAACACCTAAAGCAGGCCTCATGGCAGACGGGGGAGGAAATTCTAGAACCAAATTTCTTCCTGCATCCCTTGACTATAAAGTAATTTTTGGTCACTCGAACACTAACTGGGTAACTAAGAGGCTCTACTTCAGTAAAGCATCGAGTAATACTAGCAAAGAAATACCTGAAAGTCTCAAACTTAGGTTTCCTCAAAGTACAAATGGGATCAACTCGAATCTCAATACCACTGTGTGTAGACCCTATGTGTGACAGAGACGGCATAGAACTATAGATCACAGACCCTTTCCTCAAAGGATCGACGAACAGAATGCAATTATAAGTACCCGAGAATAAACCACGGTATGCAATACAACAAAGGGACATGTTGTATGATTAATTGCTGGGTAAGAGGCAATAAACTGATAAAGCAGATTATTTCATCAAAAGCAGCTCATCCTTTGTGAATCAGAGATTTGGCTCTAAACGTGATTACCCAGAAGCTTCCTCCTGACGCCTCAGAGCAAAGTCAGGAAGGGCACCAGGATGCTGGCTTTGCGGACTCCTGAACTGTGCTAACCCTGTCTCTGAGTCTCACTGGGTTCCGATGTTTCCTAAACTAAAAATCGGGGACCATAGGTGAAAGCAGACCATAGACAGATTGCGAAAAATAACCATTCAAGCAGGAGGATTTTTTAAAAGCCTGTTTACCACTGAAGAAAAAATTGTACTGTGGTATGAATTCACATGATTCAGAGCCATCTGTGGAAATCAAAAAAATCCGACAAGCACAAAATAGGAGCTGCGGAACACCCTCAAATGAGCTCATCTGCGACTTTCTGATGGTTGCTTCATGAGCAGTCCAACTAAGGTCAGCTTCACTTCTCCAACAAGAAAGTCTCGTGTTTGTTTGTTTGTTTTGCATAAAATATTTTTTAAATTATCACACAGACGTTACCTGGATTGCACAGCTTCCTAGAAAGCTATCTTCCTCCTCTAATTGCTTTTGTTTTGTTTTATTTATTTATTTATTTATTTTGATACTAGGGATTGAACCCCGGGACATTTTATCACTGATCTACATCCCCAGCCCTTTTTATTTTTCAATTATTTAATTAATTTATTTATTTAGGTACAAGGGATTAAACCCAGGGGCTCTTAACCACTGAGCTATATCCTCAGCCCCCCTTTTTTAAAACAAGGTTTTGCCAAGTTACTTATTGGTTCACTCAGTTGCTGAGGCTGGCCTTGAATATGCGATCCTCCTGCCTCAGCCTCCGAGTTGCTGGGATTACAGCATGTGCCACCATGCCTGGTCCTCCCCCTAATCATTGCTCAACTAAAATATAGAAAGGTGGGGGGGCTGGAGCAGTGGCTAAGCAGTTATGGCACTTGCCTAGCATGCTTAAGGATGAGGGTTCAAACCCCAGCACCATGTACATGATGAAGTGTCGAAGTGTTGGAGCAACAAAAGCCACAGGAACAAACTAAATAAAATTGATTCTCTCTCTCTCTCTCTCTCTCTGTGTCTCTAAAAAATAAAATTAAAAAATAGTAAAGGGGGACATGAGGTGCCACTCAGTGGTACAGTGTATGCTGAGCACAAGCTAAGCCCTGGGTTCAATCCCCAGCACCAAAAATAAATAAATAAAAATAGAAGAACACATAATTATAAATCAAAGCGACACAGGGTTCAGTTATTCTTTCCCGTCCTTTACATCACTTGAGAAAATAAGGTGTCCATTGTGTAGCTCATAGCTTTTGCTAGGAAGAGCTCTGAAAATAGATATCTAACATCAAACCAGGCTTTCCTAGACGCTAAGTACTGGGATCAATGGGGGGCGGGGTACTCAATGAACACAAGATACTGCCACAATTTAACTCTATTTTCAGCCAAACCAGCTTCAGAAGGCATGATGTTTTCCAGGGACACTGGAATGTCACTTAAACATTGTTACCTGAAGTCGTCAGTTCCAGGCAGATTATCTGCTTCATCTAGGGTCACACCAACCATCACCTCCAGGTTCCTTAAATACCTAGTTCAACCTGAATCCTTTTCTTGTTTCCTCTCAGCAACCAGTGGAAGCCTATATAATTCCCATCTTATAAAAGAATTCATTTAAAGGTGGTTTGAAAGTTAATGGTTAAACCCCTTGTTTGTGGTCCCATGAATATAGGTCACAATAGTAACGAGCCTTGAGACAGAAGGTACATAAAGAGGCAGTGAACAGTTCAGGACCTTATTACAACATGTCTATCAAAGCCAAGGGACAAACAATGTGTCTGATTGATTTAAAAAAAAAAACTGGCAGACAAACTGAATCTGGAAACTGAAGCAGGTTTTCCTGACTCAACTTCCCAGGAATAGCTTCCTTATGGGGAAGACTTGCATTCAAGGTTTCAATCTTTCCTGCCACAGGTGACCCACAAATGTCCATGTAAACACTTATCCCCAGGATGGACACACGTACAGAGAACAAACCAGCCCCACCCAGACTGCCCCCAATAAACCACATTAACTCAGCCTTTACCTCCCGCCCCCAGTACGGGGACCGAACCCAGGGGTGCTCTGCCACTGGGCTCCATGCCCAGCCCTTTCATTTTTCATTTTGAGACAGGGCCTCACTAAACTGCTGAAACTGGCCTTCAACTTGGGAGCCTCCTGCCTCAGTTTCCCGAGCTTGGGGGTTACAGGGGTTGCAGCACTGTGCCCAGCCAGCCTTTCACTTTGAATACTTTAGTTCCATCATCGCTCATCTTGCTAAGAAAAAGCCCAAGCGCTCACATGGCCAATGAAGAATGCGCTTGACCCTTTGGGAACCTTCTAGGGAAAGGAATGCAGTTTGTGATGCCATAATTTTTATTTCCCAATCGATACCATGTGTGGGCTGGAGCGGTGGCTCGGTGGTTGCATCACTTGCCTGGCATGCGCAAGGACGCAGGTTCAAACCCTTGCACCATGTACACAACGAAATGTCAGAGCAACAAAAGCCACATGAAAAAATAAACAAAATTGATTCTCTCTCTCTCTTTTTAAAGAAAGAGGAGACAGTGAGAGAGACAGAGAGAATCAATTTTTATTTAGTTTTTCACATGGCTTTCATTGCTCTGAGACTTCATTGTGTACGTGGGTGCTGGGCTTTGAACTTGCGTACTCGCGCATGTTGGGCAAGCGCTGTAACTGCTGAGCCACCCGCTCCAGTCCCTCCCTCTCTCTTAAAAAAAAAAAAAAGTGAGGAGCTGGAGCGGTGGCTCAGCGGTTACAGCGCTTGCCCAGCATGCGCGAGTACGCAAGTTCGAAGCCCAGCACCCACGTACCCAACAAAGTCTCCCAGCAATGAAAAGTACATGCAAAACCTAATAAAAATTGTTTCTCTCTCTCTCTCTGTCTCTCTCTCTATCTCTCTCTCTCTCTCACTTTCCCTCTCTCTTTAAAAAAAAAAAAGAAATTGATGTCATATCTAAAGTCTCTCATTGCCAGTTACTTGGACGCGTTGAGGACACAGGTAAGATTACATCACTGTCTTGCACATGGCTGAGAATTGTTCCCTTGCTCTCCTTAACCCTGCACTGCATCCAGTGTGTCACAGGAGAGGAGCTCAGCAAACATACATGTAAGAAAGGGCTCTGTAGACACAGTCAGAGGCTCAAGATCAAAGACACAGAGCACTCATCAAATTGAGGAAGCTGAATATTTTACATTCAAACAGGTGAAGGGAATGCAGCTGGAAACTACAAGAGTAAGTGAAACAGGGGGCGCTGGGGCGCACTGTAATCCCAGCGGCTTGGGAGGCTGAGACAAGGATCAGAAGTTCCAGGCCAGTTCAGCAACTTAGCAAGACCCTGTCTCAAAATTTAAAAATAAATAAATAAAAAAGGGTTGAGGATACGGCTCAATAGTAAATTTAAATTTAACCATTTTAAATTGCCAGAACAAATAAATAAATAAATAAATAAAACAGCTATTGGGACAATTCTAAAGACCACATTTAAGATTCATAAAGCTCATGCAACTGAGTGATTAAAAACTAAACATAATGGTGCACACCTGAAATCCCAGTGTCTCGGGAGGCTGAGACAGGAGGATCACAAGTTCAAGTTCAGCCTGAGCAACTTAGTGAGGCCCTTAGGAACTTAACAAGACCCTGTATCAAAATGAAAAAAATAAAATAAGAGATGAGGATGTGCCTCATTGTTAATGCACCCCTGGGTTCAATCCCTAGTACTACAAGAAAAAAAATAGATGTAAGAGATGACTGTTTTCATAAATATGCTCAATATGTATTACATGAAAGTTTTCATTCATGCTCATTTATGTGAAGGAATATTTTACTATACATGCAAAGTGAAAAGAATTATAACCCAGAGCACTACAAGTAAGTAAATGATATATTTGGATACAATTAAATGTGATTTTTCACAGTGACCAAATCCTGGCAAAATTCAAAAGGAATTATGAGCAAAACCAAAGCAAAACTCCAGTGCCTAACACAGAGCCTGGCACGGAGCAGATGCCTGTTTACCCAGATGAGTAACAACAGCCTGTGCACCCAGAGCCATGGGACCTGTTCCCAGCTCGGCCCCTGCCTGCGTGCTCTCCAGCACATCTCTTACCTTACACCTGCCTGGCTTTCAGGTTCCTCAACTGCAATTTAAAAAGAGAGAGAAGGAGAGAGAGAGAATCGATTTTATTTAGTTGTTCATGTGGCTTTTGTTGCTCTGACACTTCATTGTGTACGTGGTGCTTGGGTTTGAACCCCTGTCCTTGCGCATGCCAGGCAAGCGCTGTAACCGCTGAGCCACCGCTTCAGCCCTCAAATGCAAATTCAGCAGGCTGAACTAAAATTATGATGATTCTTTCAGAAGAATCTGAATGCTGAATTTCCCAAGTCCCACTGCTACGTTCTTGTTCTTTCTATCCCCCAAAAGCCTAAGACAGTCTGGGAGGACATCCTGAATGTTCTGACTCCCCATGACCACTGCACTCCTCTTCCGGTGTCTAGATTAGGGATGGGCATGTGTCCATCACTGTCAAAAAAGGGGCCTCCCAAGAGTCGTTGGGAGCATTTCTCTTCTGATGAAAAGATGGAAAATAGAACATACTCATTTTTTATAATGGATTCCTTTTGATCCAACGTGATGCCCAGAATTCTAGCAGGTGCACTGCAGCAATGGGAGCCACCAGAAAACAAGGAAAAACTGGAGTTCTGCTGGCAAGAAATGGATTGGCGTAAGCAGTTCATACTGTGCTCCATGTCCCTTAAAATTTGCAGGTGACAACGGCAGGGACAGAAAGAAGCAGGGTCCTCATGAGGTCACTGAGCCATGAATCAATGAGCCTTGGAGCTATTCCTCCTCAAACCTCTTATTAAGTATGGGAGAGTATAATTTCCTTATTGTTGAAGCCAATGCAGTCCAGGCTGTTACTTGAAGCTCACCTAAGGGAGGCAATGTCTTCAAGATGGCAAGTATTTGCGGGATTTTTGTTTGTTTTTTGTTTGGTTGGTTGGTTGCTACTAGGGATTGAACCATGGGGTGCTTTTACCACAGAGCTATTTTTTGAGACAAGGTTTTGTTAAATTACTGAAGCTGGCCTCTCACTTGTGCTCCTCCTGCAGCAGCCTCCCAAGTTGCTGTGATTACAGATATGTACCACCATACCCAGCTATATTGGCTTTTTTTAAAATTTAACTAATTAATTAATTAGTGGTCCTGGAGCTTGATAACCCAGGGGTGTTCTACTACTGAGTTACATTTCCAGCCCTTTTTATTTTTTATGAGACAGGATCTCCCTAAATTGCTGAAGCTAGCCTTCAATTCATGACACTTCTACCTCAGCCTCCCTAGTTGCTGGGGTTACAGGTATAAACCACCAGGCCCAGCTGCAAAGCCGATTTTTTAAAAATTTTTAATTGGTACTAGGGATTGAACTTAACCACTGAGCCACATCCCCAACTCTTTTTTTTTCTTTTTTCACTTTTTAGTTTGATACCGGGTCTCACAAGTTGCTCTTAAGGCCTCGCTAGGTTGCTGAGGCTGGCTTTCAACTAATGTTCCCCTTGCCTCAGCCCTTAGCCTACCAAGCCACTGAAAATACAGGCATGTACCACTCCACCCGACTCCAAAGCTGACTTTTTATATTCCTACAATAAAGTTTGATTGAAAAATATTGAGTGCTGAATAGAAAACTGTGGTCTTTATCTAAAGATGGATAGACTGAAAACACTTTAAATTTTTGGTTTAATGCCTCAAGTTCATCAGGTAATTAAATTAAAAGTCAAGTCCAGAATCTATCCCTAGTCATAAAGTATAGAGTACATCTTAGTATATCTCATCTTATTCTGAAAAGAAAATTCCTGGGTCCAATCCCCATTTAGCTACAGAGAAGCCTAACTGATGGTAATTCGTTACTGAGACTGAATTTATGCAAGAATTTAAAAGAATTTTTACCTTTAATGAACTAAATGGAAGGGAAAGCATTCCTCAAACCTCCCTCCAGTTGGACAGTCTCATTAAGAATTTAAAATTTCAGGGCTGAGCGGTGGCTCAGCGGTTACAGC
>PVKS010044952.1:0-14059 GCA_004027875.1 Aplodontia rufa | reverse complement strand
CATGTATGAATTCTTACATGGTCATGGGGAACAGTGCTAAGATTCCTGGGGGATGTAGGGAGGGGGGCAGGGAGGCAGGAGGGAATAGGAAGGACATCAAGATGACCAGAGGGAGGTAGTATGGGTGAATCTAATTGAAGGGGAACCTCCGACTTCCATGAGAAATCCAATTAACTTGGGGCTTAAGTAAAGTGAAACATGGAACCATGGGAAACCCAAAGCGGGGAACCATGGTCTGGCACCAGTATTGTCTTGTTGTGTGATTACACTGCTGTTCTTGATTGCTTGATGATAAACCCATCCTAATTGTAAGACCATGTCTATTGAATAAAAAAAAAGAACAAATGCATATCATTTGTTATGTTATATGCATTTATGACTGTACAGTAACTCAACTCCTTAATAAAAATTAAAAAAAGAGGAAGAACTTGATTCTGAGGCCCCAAAAATAACCACCTTTCTGCTCTATATGCCATCAGATATGATTCTGAGGTTTTTGCCCTGCAGAGTTGTGGTGTTATTTACGGAGATGGGGACCATTGTGAACAGAAAAAAACCTAAGTATTAGGAGTCCTGAGTTCTGTTTGGGACATTTTAAGATTGAGATACTATTAGACAATTAGAGAGGATGCAATTTTGGAAGTCCAATATTATGGTTTGAATACATTGTGTCCCCAAACCTCCCATTAATGCAGGGATATTCAGAAGTAAAAATAACTGCACTATGATATTTGTGACCTAATCAGTCTGTCTTAGTGAGAATGGACTGATGGGTATTAACTGTATGTATGTGGGTTGTAACTGGAGGATTTTGGTCCCTGGATGCCTACCTTGGAAGGGTTTACCTTCACTGCTACCCCTTCCATCTCAGTTTTTGCTTCTTCACCCCACCAAGAGTGGAGTCTTTTCCTCTGCCAAGTCCTTACATCATGATATGCTGCTCAGTGCAACAGAGTCTTCCGTCTGTGGACTGAAACCTCTGAAAACTTGTGCTCCAAATAAACTTTCCTCCTTCGAAGTTGTTTTTGTCAGGTGTTTTGATCACAGCAGTTAAATATAATGAAAACAGAAATTTTTGCCAACAAGGGGGCCACTGCTGTGACTACCTTGATCAAATGGATTGGGAGCCTTGGAAGCTAGTTTGTGATAGGGATTTTGAAAGGTTTAGAGATGCACTGAGTGCATACATCAAAAATCTAGAAAGAGAGCAGATTAATAGCCTTATGCTTCAACTCAAACGACTACAAAAAGAGGAAAAGTCCAACCCCAAATCTAACAAGACAGGAAATTACCAAAATCAGAGGTGAAATCAATGAAATTGAGAACAAAAAATTATACAAACTATTAACAAAACTAAGAGTTGGTTCTTTGAAAGAGTCAACAAAATCAACAGACCCCTTGCCAACCTCACCAAAAGAAGAACGAAATGAAGCAAATCAACAAAATCAGAGATGAAAATGCGGATATCACCACACTCATCCAAGATACAGAAGATTATCAGAACCAATTTTGAAAACCTATACTCTGCCAAATTTGACAACCTGAAGGACATGGACAGGTTCTTGGACACACAAGAATCCCCTCTTTAACACAGGAGGACATTGAAAACCTCAACCAACCTATCACAGAAAGTGAAATTGAAGCAGCAATCAAAGCTCTCCCAAAAAAGAAAAGCCCAGGTCTGGAAGGATATACGGCAGAATTCTACCAAGCCTTCACAGAAGAACTAACACTGATCCTCTAAAACCTCTTCCAGGAAATTAATTGATAGAGTGGGATCACTCCCAAACACTTTTTAGGAAGCAAATATTACACTGATTCCAAAGCCCACCAAAGACATCTCAAAGAAAGAAAACTACAGACCAATTTCCCTGATGAACATTGATGCAAAAATCCTTAATAAAATTTTAGCTAATCGGATACAAAAGCACAATTAAAAGATAATATATTATGATCAAGTGGGCTTCATTCCAGGAAAACAAGGCTGGTTCAACATACACAAATCAATAAATGTAATTCACCACATAAACAGATTTAAAAACAAAATTCATTTAATCATCTCAATTGATGCAGAGAAGATATTTAATATAATTCAACACCACTTTATGCCCAAAAGTCTGGAAAAGATAGGGGTCAAGGGACGATACCTTAACTATATCGGATCCATTTATGACAGACCCATAGCCAACATTATCTTCAATGGAGAAAAACTGAAAGCATTTCCACTGAATTCAGGTACGAGACAAGGCTGTCCGCTTTCCCCACTCTTGTTCAATATAGTCCCTGAAACCCTTGCCAGAGCTATCAGGCAAGACAAGGAAATCAAAGGTATTTGTATAGGAAAAGAGGAAGTTAAGTTATCTCTATTCGCTGATGACATGATTCTATACCTAGAAAACCCACTAACATCAGCCAGAAAACTCCTAGAGCTTATAGGAGAGTTTAGCAAAGTAGCTGGCTACAAGTTCAACTCCACTAAATCACTAGTGTTTCTTTACTCCAGCAACAAATCTGCAGAAGAAGAAATCAGGAAATCTCTCCCATTCACCATTACTTCCAAAAAATTGAAATACGTAGGCATTAACCTTACAAAAGAAGTTAAGGACCTCTACAAAGAAAATTATCAAACACTAAAAAAAGAAATTAAAGAAGACCTGAGTAGATGGAAAAACATTCCATGCTCATGGTTAGGCAGAATCAATAAAATAAAGATGGCCATTCTACCCAAAGCCTTATACAGATTCAATGCAATCCCCATCAAGATACTTATGGCATTCTTCACAGATATAGAAAAAGCAATTCGCCAATTCATATGGAATAATAGGCCCAGACTAGCTAAAACATTACTCTATAGAAAGGAAGAAATAGGGGGTATCTCAATCCCTGATTTGAAATTATACTACAGAGTTGTAGTAGTAAAAACAGCTTGGTATTGGTTTCAAAACAGAACCGAAGATGAGTGGAACAGAATAGAAGATCCTGAGACAAACCCCCATATCTTTAAATATTTGATATTTGATAAAATGGGCAAAAGCATAGTCTGGAAGAAAGATACCCTGTTCAATAAATGGTGCTGGACAAACTGGACAGCCACATGTAGACAACTGAAGCTAGATCCTTATCTTTCACCCTGCACAAAAATTAAATCAAAATGGATCAAAGATCTGGATGTTAAACCAACAACTTTAAACTTACTAGAAAAAGAAGTAGGGTCATCACTACAGCATATAGGAGTTGGCAGCTACTTCCTAAACAAAACTCCCATGGCTCAAGCTATAAAATCAAGAATAAATGAATGGGATTCAATTAAACTAAAAAGTTTTTGCACAGCTAAAAATCTAGTCAAGAACATCAAGAGAGAACCTACAGAATGGGAGAAAACCTTTGCCTGCTACATCTCAGACAGAGAGCTAATATACAGAATATACAAGGAACTAAAGAAGCTAAACACCAAAATCACAAATAATCCAATCAATAAATGGGCTACAGATCTTAAAAGAAACTTCTCACCAGTGGAAGTCCAGAAAGCCCATAAATATATGCTCTACATCATTAGTTATAAGAGAAATGCAAATCAAAACTTCAATGACATACCACCTCACTCCTGTTAGAGTGGCAAAAATGAAAAATTCTAACAACAACAGATGCTGGAGGGGCTGTGGGAAAAGAGGAACACTGTTACACTGCTGGTGGGACAGCAAACTGATTCAGCCACTATGGAAAGCAGTGTGGACAATCCTCAAAAAATTAAGAATGATCCACCTTTTGCATCCACCTTATGACCCAGTTATCCCACTCCTGGGTATTTTCCCAAAGGAGTTACAATCAGCATATTATAGTGATATGGCTTCATCAATGTTTATAGCAGCTCAATCTACTATAGCTAGATTATGGATCCAACCCAGATGCCCCTCACTCGATGAGTGGATACAAAAACTTTGGTACTTATATACAATGGAATACTACTTGGCCATTAGAGAAGATGATATTATGGCTTTTGAAATCAAATGGATGGAGATGGAAAGAATTACGCAAAGTGAAGTATCCCAATCTCAGAGACTCAAGGGCTGAATGGTATCTCTCATCTGTGGAAGCTAGAATACATGGGGAAGCAGTATGTTAGATGGCTAAGCTAAGAACAACTTCAAATTGTATGATTCTCAACACAATTTGAGAATGACTCAAATGACTCCCTAGGATAGTTGGAGGTGAAGGGAGGGGGATGAGGAGGGGGAGGGTGTAGGAATAACTCCTAGGAAACTGGAGAAAGGGGAATATGGAGGAATCATCTCAGAAGGAGATCACTGTCCTCCACAAGATATCCATTTAACTCAAGAGTTCTTCTGGAGGAAACAACGACAGGGGTAACCCAAGCTGGGCATCCATGATATGTCCTTAGCCCTGGATAACTAAGTATATATACAATGATTCTTGAATGTTTGATAATGTTTCCCCCTCAATTGTATCTCTATATCCATCTAATAAAAAAAGAAAGAAAGAAAGAAAGCAATGGTGGTTGCAGCTGCCATGTCCTGGCTGGGACAGATACAATCTGTCTTTTCTACTTGCTATATCTAAATCTAATTCTCCAAAAATCTCCCCTAATGAGCGTTGTGTTCTGCTGATGATTTTCCCCTGAACGTACCTTGCAGGAATGAGGCTGTTCTGGAGTTCTTTCAACCAGTCATGGAGCCAAAATGAAGTAGCCTTCCTGCAGCCCACCTTCTTGGAATCCTCAGAATCCATTTCTTATGGGAAAATGTATTAAACAATTAGTGTTCTAAAAAGGGTCAAATATCTCATTAGACTTATTTATAGCCAAAGAACTGTTTTGCCAGTACCACATATGATCTCACAAAAAACTTTCTCCTCTTCCAATTTGTCCCCAATGAGAAAATTGCAGATATCAGGCAGGATATTCCCTTCTTCTATTGTGTATTAATCAGCATTTTCATTGCGATGGCCAAAAGATGTGACTAAAATAAATTTAGGAGAGGAAAAGTTTATTTGGCACTCATAGTTTCAGAAGTCTCAATACATAGATGACTGTCTCCATTGCTCTGGGCTTGAGGTGAGGCAGAACATCATGGCAGAAGAGTGTGGAGGATGAAGGCATTTCAGGACATGACCACCAGGAAGCAGAGAGATCCTTGCTCATGAGGGGCAAAATACGTACCCTAAAGACATGTTCCCATGACCCATCTCCTCTAGTTAGACCCTACCAATCTGTAGTTAACCATATTAACACAGTTAACACCTCTTAGAAGATTAGTGCATTGATTAGATTAAGACATAATCATTTCACCTTTAAACTTTCTTGCATTGTCTCACACATGAGCTTTTGGGGGATACCTCATATCTAAACCATAAAATGATGAAAAGAAGTGAGTGGTTCCATCTCCAGACAAATTGAAATGAGTTAAAGCAGGCACTAGAATGCCTGCACATGCTCAAGAAACTGTGCCAATGGTTAGGAACACAGTAAAGGAACAGGAAAAGAAGATACAACTGTAATTGGAGTAAAATAAATCTGTTTCAAAAGTACATCCCCATGGTGTTCAGACTGTTGAATAAGACAACTACACCTCCTGCTG
This sequence comes from Aplodontia rufa, assembly GCA_004027875.1. Taxonomy (NCBI): domain Eukaryota; kingdom Metazoa; phylum Chordata; class Mammalia; order Rodentia; family Aplodontiidae; genus Aplodontia; species Aplodontia rufa. The sequence continues at coordinate 8,465 of PVKS010044952.1, read as the reverse complement.
TAAGACCATGTTTATTGAATAAAAATTTTTAAAAAAGACAACTATTGTACCTACCTCCAAGTTTGTTTCTCTCCTATTCAAACATACACCAAATCAGCCATTTCTTACCATATCTGTTCTTTTTTTTTCCAAATTTTTTATTGGTGCAATATAGTTGTACATATTGGTTTTATTTGTTGTTACATAATTGTGCATGCATGCAATATAACAATATAATTTGGCCAATATTGCTTCCCAGCATTTCTCCCCTTACTCCCTGCCTCCCACCCTTTCCTTTATTGAGCTCCCTTTGATTTTTAGGATATTCACCCCAACCTTTTTTTTTCTTTTTGATCCTTCCACATATGAGATAAAACTTATGACTCTTAACCTTCTGAGTTTGACTTATTTCTCTTAACATCATGGTCTTTAGTTCCATTCAATTTCCTGCAAAGTCCATAATTTCACTTTTCTTTACCACTGCATAAAACTCCATTGTGTATTATACCACACTTTCATTATCTGTTAATCTGTTGTTATCACATCCATTCTTACCACCCTGGTTTGAGCTGTCATTGCTTCTCCCATGAATCTCTACTGTGACCTCCTCCCTGGGCTCCCTGCTCCCACCCTTGCCTCCCACTTACCCCATGTTTATTTTCTACTCAGTAACCAGATTTACCTTTAAAACCTAATCAGTTCCTACCCAGAAGACTTAGGCTATGTCATATTTGTGTAAAATAGGTTGCCAAACAAAAGTAATGAATAATTAAAGAAAAATCTAATTAAAAATTTTAAAGTTCCATTACCTTTTGTTGGGTAGTACAGACTTTCCTATACCATGCTGTAGAAAATAATTCCCTTACCTCATCCCAGTTGACAGAAAGATCTTCTTAGCCCTTGTGTGTCATCTCACAGAATCACTCCTTCCCACCACCTGCTAACACACTTATTAACTCATTTGTTTATTTTTAAACTACTGCATTGGGGCTGGAGCACAGTAACTCGGCAGTTACTGTGCCTGCCTGGCATGGGCAGGGACATGGGTTCAAACCTCAGCACCATGTACACACTGAAGTGTTGGAGCAACAAAAGCCACATGAAAAACTAAATAAAATTGATTCTCTCTCTCTCTTTCTCTCTCACTATCCCTCTCTCTTTAAAAAATAAAAATAAAGCTATTATATTATCTGATATAATGGAAAGTAAAAATTGTATTCTGAAACTTTTTTAAAGTCATTTGCTGGGATAATGAAATGCTTGATTTGTTCTGAAGAAAATAACATTTCAAATAATAAAGGAATGATTTTCATTTTCATGTAAAAATTATAATAATTTTATGAAACTTATAAAAATAGAAGTTCCTTGTAAGCAATAAATGATGCAACAAATGTAAGGAAATATACCTGATGCCCCCTGTGTGAACTCTCACCAGAACCCAGCAGGGTAACCAAAGTAGGGTCTAGAGTGTGCCCTCACAACATTCCTTTCTTTGTATAAACATTTATAAATATTAGAATGAGCTATATGAATTTTACATTTTTACATATTTTTTTAAATGGTCAAATATCAGGAAGTCTCCTTTTTATGAAAGAGTTTGCAAGGATGGGATTATGTTATACAATCACACTGAAACTGGTCTGCCTAATTTAACAATATCATGGACATCCCTCCAAATAGATTCAGTACATTAGACACCATCTTTTAATTAGCTTTCTTTTAAAAAAAATACACAAACATTTCAATCATATCCTTTTCTGATAGAAATTAAAACTCTTTTATATTAAGTAACTACAAACAATGCTTTACATCCATGTGTGTGTATTCCTCTTATAATTTCTATGAGATGGATTCCCAGGAGTAAAATTGCTTAATGAAGGGCATGCATTCTTTCAATTTTCATTGATATTGTCCACTAACATATTTTTCTAGTTCAAATATGATATGTCCCTTACAAAGCACATGTGAAAATGAAGGAATGCTAAGAGGTGAAGTGAAAAGATTATGAGAACTGTAGTTTAATCATTGGATAAATTCATATAAAAGATATTGATTTACTGGGTGGTAATTGTCAGCATGTGCGGCATGGCTGGAGAAAGTACAGCACTGGAATCATGCCCTAGGGGAATAATTTTGTGGCTTGCTTCTCACTCTCCCTGCTTCCCAGCTGCACAAGTTGAGCAGCTTTCCTGGGCCACATACTACTGCCATAATGTTGTCCTTCATCATGGTCCCAGAGCAATGCAGTTGGGTGATCATGGGCTGAACCTCTGAAACCATAATCCCATTATAAAGGTTTTTCTTCCAAGTTGTTCTTGTCAAGTATTTTGATCATAGCAATGAAAAGCTTACTAAACTACATTCAAAAACTACTACTGGAGGGGCTGGAGCGGTGGCTCAGCGGTTTCGGCACTTGCCTGGCAAGCACGAGAACCCGGGTTCAAACCCCAGCACCACGTACACAACTGAGTGTTGGAGCAACTAAGGCCATGCGAAAAACTAAATAAAGTTGTTTCTCTCTTTCTCTGTCTCTCTCACTGTCCCTCTCTCTTAAAAAAAAAATTAGTGGAATAATTTAGCTGGTTCCCCTGTCAAAATTATGAAGGTAACCCTTTCCGGGCACCCTCTAGTGATAATGGATACTCTTAATCCAGAAATAGTTTCTCATTTTATACCTAATTTTCAGTTTCTTGATTAATAAAACTGAGTATATTTATATGTACTTTTGAATACGCACAGATTTTCTCTTCTGTAAAAGGCTTATCACTTTCTGTACACAACACTGCGGTTTTTGTTTTGTTTTTATTTTGACCCTTAGAATCACAGAACAGGATTAAACATAATCCTTGCTTCCTGAGTCACTTTCAAAATGTGTCCACAGCCTCCCCATCTTTTTATTATATTTATTATTTTGCACCAGATATTCTTTATGTTATTTCAAATTTGGTATTTTCTTAAATTATTTAATAACTTGTTGCTGGTATATGTATGTGTGTACATATATATGCATACTGACTTGCAAATTGCTCCTATCAAAGTATACTATTCTAAATTTTCCTATTATCCAATAACTTTTAAGTAAATTTTTTTCAACTCAAATAAGTAAATTATCTTTAATACAATGATAGCTTATTCCCCCATCCCAGAACCATGTCTTTTTTTTTTTAAGAGAGGGACAGTGAGAGAGACTGAGAAAGAGAGAATCAACTTTCTTTAGTTTTTCACATAGCCTTCGTTGCTCCAACACTTAGTTGTGTACGTGGTGCTGGGGTCTGAACCCGGGTCCTCGTGCTTACCAGGCAAGTGCTGAAACCACTGAGCCACCGCTCCAGCCCAAGGACCATGTCTTTTTTCTTATTTCTTTTCTTTTGGCTATGCAATTGAAGTGGAAATAGTGGGAATTAGTCCATATATATTGTTATTAATCAAATCAAATTGCAGAGTTTATGAATTCAGAAATTTGTTTCTCACAGTTTTGGAGATTTGGATTCCCAAGGTCAAGACACTGCTATTTAGTGAGGGCCTTCTTGGTATGTCCTCATCTGGCAGAAGCAGAAGGGCAAAAGGGAAGAAGTCTGTTTCCAAACAGGGTAAAAGAGTAGAAGAGAAAGCTGGATAATACTGTGTGAAGAATCCTTTCTAAGGACCGCAATCCCATTAATAAAATAGGTCCATTCATCCCCTACTCACATCTTCAAGGTCCTACCTCTCACTGTTACATTTGGAACTCATGAATTTTGTACAGGATTAAGTTCCAGCATGAATTTTGCAGAGGACATAAACATCCAAACCATAACATTGGGTAATACTTTCCAGTTCCTGATTTTAAAAGGAATGCTTAAAAGTTTTCGTATTGAAGATTTTGTTTACTGAAGGCTCTTAAGAGGTATCTTCTTCAGGTCAAGAATTTTCTGCACTAGAAGCTTATTTGATTGTTCAACAAATAAATTTCTGCATGAAAATAAATAAATAAAAAGATTATTCTGATCATTTCACCTGAATTTCTGATTACAAAACCTTTGAAATATTGAAAGGTTTTAACACTAAAGTGATAATCCATTCACATTTCCATTATTAATCTTTGTTATATTTGCAACATCTATAAGGAATATATGCACGTATGAGGACATATTCTTTTTCATTTCATTGAATCATATGAAAGCAAATTATACCTAATAAGAAATTGCATCCCCAAATAATTTATAATATCTCTTCTGAAAATGAAGGTATTTGCTGGCCTGCCTTCTTTCCTTTCTTCTTGAAATGAGTGTCACATTCTGCCCATCCTTGGAAAGCACCAGACAGGGGCATGACTTGGGATATATGAGGAGGGCATCCTCAGTGGGACGCCCAGCAGGACTAGAAACTTGTCTTATACACTAGGAAGTGAATGTATTGAGGCTAGAAAGATATAAGAGACCAAGGAGCTCATCAGTATTAAAGGGCTCTGGAGAAACAGATCAAACCAGTGAAAGGCATAATTAGATGTCAGATTGTTTTGCTGTTAAGCACATTGTGACAATTGATGAAATTTCATTGGGGTGTCAGGCAAAGTTTTTAGGAGTTTTGTGTACTGTTCTTCTAATTCTCTATAACAATAAATTTATTTCAAAATAATATGAAAAATATAAAGACATTTTTCAAATAACCACAATAGTACTGTCACACTAACAAAAATAAACTGTGCCTCAGAATACTATCAAATATCTAGACCAAGTTCAAGTTTCCTTATTTATCATTAAGTTGTCTTATTTAACTGGTATGCTTTAATGACAAACAGGGTTTTTTTAATTCAATAATTATTATTATTTTATTTTATCTTTTATTTTTATTGATTGTTTTCAGTTTATGCATGACAATAGGGTCCATTTCAACATAATTATAAAAGCATGGAATATAGCTTGTTCTAATTATATTTTCAATAACTGCCCTTCCCTACCCTTCTCCTACCCCTGGACCCTTCCTTCTACTCTATTGATCTTTCTACCATTACATAGTTTTTTAAATTGTTTTCTTGCAGATGTACATGATGGTGAGCCTACTGTGGTATATTTATATATGTACATAGGAATGTTATGTCAGATTAATTCCACTCTCTTTCCTTATTCCATCCCACCTCTCTTCCCTTCGTTGCCCTTTGTCTACTCCACTGATCTTATTTCTATTCTTCCATGTCCCCTTATTTTGGATTAGCTTGCACATATCATAGAAAAATTTCAGCCTTTGGCCTTTCGGAACTGGTTAGTTACACTTATCATGATAGTCTCCAGATCCATCCATTTGCCAGAAAATGTCATAAAGTCATTCTTCCTTGTTGCCAATACACCATTGTGTATATACACACCACATTTTCTTTATCAATTAATCTGTTGAAGGACACTAGGTTGACTCCACAGCTTAGCTATTATGAATTGTGCTACTATAAACATTGATGTGACTGTGTCACTGTAGTATGCTGACTTTAAATCCTTTGGCTACATACCAATGAGTGGGATAAAGAACTCAAAAGGAACTTCTCTCCAGTGGAAGTCCAGAAAGCCCACAAATATATGAGAAAATGCTCTACATCGTTAGCTATAAAGGAAATGCAAATCAAAACTTCAATGAGATACCACCTCACTCCTGTTAGAGTGGCAAAAATGAAGAATACAAACAAGATGCTGGAGGAGCTGTGGGAAAAGAGGAACACTGTTACACTGCTGGTGGGACTGCAAACTGGTTCAGCCACTATGGAAAGCTGTATGGAGAATCCTCAAAAAATTAAGGATGGAACCACCTTACGACCCAGCTATCCCACTCCTGGGTATTTTCCCAAAAGAGTTACAATCAGCGTATTATAGCAATGTGGCTTCCTCAATGTTTATAGCAGCTCAATTTACTATAGCTAGACTATGGAACCAACCCACATGCCCCTCACTCGACGAGTGGATACAAAAACATTGGTACATATATACAATGGAATACTACTCAGCCATTAGAGAAGATGATATTATGGCTTTTGATATCAAATGGATGGAGATGGAAAGAATTATGGTAAGTGAAATATCCCAATCTCAGAGACTCAAGGGCCGAATGGTACCTCTCATCTGTGGATGCTAGAATATATGGGGAAGCAGTCGGGTAGACCGCTAACCTAACAATACTTCAAATTGTATGACTCTCAGAGTAATAGGGGGATGGCTCCCTAGGATACTTGGAGGCGTAGGGAGGGGGATGAGGAGCGGGGTGGATGTATGAGGAACTCATAGGAGACTGGAGAGTGGGAATAGGGGGGAACCATCCCAGAAGCCGATGTCATTCCTCCAGGAGCTACCTATTTAACGCATGAGTTCTTCTGGGGGAAACTGCAACAGGTGAAACCCAAGGTGGTATTCCATGTTTTGGCATTACCCCTGGATAACAAAGTATATATACATTGATTACTGTTCGTTTGATAATGTTTCCCCCTCAATTGTATCTCTATATACTTCTACTAAAAAAAAAAAAAACTGGATCAAATTCTGGTAACATTCCTAATTTTTCGAGGGACGTTTATACTGCATTCCAGAGTGGTTGTACCAATTTGCAGACCCACCAACAATGGCTGATTGTACCCTTTTCCACACACACCCTTACACACATTTATTGTTACTTGTATTCTTAATAAACTGTATTCTCACTAGAATGAAATAAAATCTGAATATAGTTTTAATTTGCATTTCCCCTAATTTCTAGAGATATTGGACATTTTTTCATATATTTGTTGACCACTTGTATTTCTTACTTTGAGAAGAGCCTGTTTAATTCCTTTGCCTATTTATTGATGGAATTTTTGGTTTTGGGGGTGTTTTTGTTGGTGTATTTTTTAGTTTTTTGTATATCCTGGATATTTATGCCTTATCTGAGGAGCCAGTGGCAAAGATTTTCTCCCAATCTTTAGATACTCTCTTCACATTCTTGAATGTTTCTTGCTATGAAGAAGCTTTTGAATTTGATGCCATCCCATTTGTTGATTTTAAATTTTACTTCTTGTGCTTTGTGTGTGTGTGTGTGTGTGTGTGTGTGTGTGTGTGTGTGTTGTTAAGGAAGTCGGCTCCTAAGCCAACATGTTAGTATTAAGCCTACATTTTCTTCTAGCACATGCAGGATTTCTGCTCTATTTCTTAGGTCTTTGATTCACTTTGAGTTGAGTTTGGGCAGATTAAATTTCATTCTGTTACATATGAATTTCCAGTTTCCCCAGCACCACTTGTTGAAAAGGCCATCTTTTCTCTAATGTATGTTTTTGGCACTGCTGTGGCTTGAGTGTAAGTTGTCCCCCAAAAGCTCATGTGTGACAATTCAAGAAGGCTGAAGGGAAACAATTGGGTTATAAGAGCCTTAACCCAATCAGTGAGTTAATCCCCTGATAGGGATTAACTGGCATCTGTAGGCTTGTAAGATGTGGCTGGAGAAGGTGGGTTACTGGGTGTATGCCTTCAGGGTATATATTTTGTATCTGGCAAGAGGCGTATCTCTCTCTGCTTCATGATTTGATGCATTGAGCTGCTTCCCTCCACCACACCCTTTGGCCCTGATGTTCAGCCTTACCTCAAGACCCGAGGAATGGAACCAGTCACCAATGGACTACGACATCTGAAATCATGAACCTCCAAAATAAACTTTTCCGCTTAAAATTGATCTTGTCAGGTTTTTTAGTCTCAGCAATGAAAAAGCTGACTAAAGCAGGCACCTTTCTCTAGTATCATATAATTATATTTATTTGGTTTGTCTTTGTATCTTCTATTCTATTCCACTGATCTTCATACTATTTCGGTGCTAGTACCATGCTGGTTTTGATACTGTAACTCTAGTGTAATTAGAGGTCTGATATTGTGATGTCTCCTGCTTCACTTTTCTTACTAAGAATTGCTTTGTTTATTCTGGGTTTCTTGTTTATGCAAGATCATAGTCTATTTTGTCCATTATTTGTATAGGTTCCTTGGCTCTCTTTTGGTTAGAATTTAAATGGAATACCTTTTCCCATCCTTTTATTTTCATCTAATTGTATATTATTATATAAATTCTCCTATAGTATATATACAGTTCAATATATCCTACCTATATCTACCTATTGACTGAGAGTTATTGTAATATTTAATTATTTATAGAAAGAATTTCTGATATTTTTCTATTTGTTTTGTCTATATCTTATGTTCTTTTTGTTGCTTTTTCCACATTTTTTGCCATATGCTGTATTTGCTTAGTGTATTGTATCATTTTATTCCCTTCGGGATTTGGGGGTTTTTTTGTATTTTTAAAGGTGTTAGTCAGCTACAAAATCACCAACAGCCCAATTGATAAATGGGCCAAAGAGCTAAACAGAGACTTCTCACCAGAGGACATTGATCAAGCCAATGAATACATGAGAAAGTGCTCTAAATCATTAGTAATCAGAGAAATGCAAATGAAAACCACATTAAGATATCACCTTACACCAGTCAGAATGGCAAAGATGAAGAAAATAA
>PVKS010044951.1:0-14046 GCA_004027875.1 Aplodontia rufa | reverse complement strand
AGCCATTGCCTTTTACAAAAGAATATTTTGGTAATTTTTCTAGCAGGATCATTATTCTTTAGATCAAACTATTATGCATGTGTAGCATGACCAAGGAGATGAAGAACAAAACCAAAGTCTAATACAATCCTAAATTAATTTGACCTTTACTTTTGCTATCTATACTTTTATTTTCAAGTAAGATGTCAGTTTATTGGAATTGAATATGTGTTCATCTCTTCTTACATACTCACTCCTAAGAATTGCTGGTATACTATGGCAGAAAATATTCCTCTTTTCCTGGAGGAATAGAAAGGGTGTCTAGAGTGTTCTAGTTTTCCCTCTCCCAAGATCCAAACTGCATTAATTTGTCTTTGAACATTTCCATTTTAAGAAACTGTTAATTCCAATAAATGCTGATGGAGGTTTGAAGCCCAAATACTTTAATGAAGCCATAAATCAAGAAACCACAGTGGCTTTCTTCACATGTCCTTACACACAATTATCGGCTGGATAGAAGATTTCCTTCAGGCAGCCAGACCCCTTCCCCACTTGGGTTCTGATAAGTTACAGATAGCACCATGCTAAGTTGGTGGGGACAGACTTGACTTTGTGGCTCAAGTGTCAATTACTTTATGTTCTTCCCTCCTTCTCCATCTCAAATTCTAGTTTGGGTCATGCATGTCCTTGAAGTTGCACCTATCAGAGAGCAGGTCCCACAAACAGCAGACTTTGTTTTGTTAGGTTATCCATGATCCTCATAACTGTGGTGACTGTACTTCACCATCCAGGTCATGTCCAAGGTTAATACAGCCTCTACTTAGCATAGCCTTGTGTTCCCATCTTTGGAATTTTATTGCTGTTACCTTCTGCACTGAATAAGACAGTGCAATCTATGGACTGAATTTCCTCTGGTATTTTTTTCAAATGTCTTAAAATATTCACTTCGTTATAATCTCATGCTTAATGCAGTTTTCTTGGGCTCAATGGTTCTCTGCTTCAACATATTGTATCTGTTCTATATAGGATCATGTATTATTTAAATGCATTTATTATAAAATGGGACATGCACAAGCTTTGCAGATTACCAAGGAAGTTGCCCTCTGGGCACATTTTTTTCTATGAACCACATCAATCTTGTGATCTCCCCCTCCTTCCCATTTTTATTTACAGAGCATCCTGGTACCAGTCATTACCATGGCAACATAGAAAGATTGTTCAAACAAAAATGAGAGAGAGAGAGAGAGAGAGAGCACTGAGTTTTCATCTTCAGTGCTTCAGGTTCCTGTGCGTCCACCAACCAAAATACAGGGTTTAGAGAAAGCAGAAACCCTAACCCCAAGATCATTACCTCTCTTGAGAGATGGGGTGTAGTAATGCTTACCAGGACTCCTGAGAATTCAGCTCGTCAGCTACCGAGTAAGCCCCAGTGAGTGTCAAGCCCTGCTAGTGCCGGGATGCATACAGAAGCTAGAGTTGCTGCCTTCAGAGAAGTTGCAGCCTAGTACCCTGCCGTGCAAAAGGATAGTTTTGCCAAAATCTCGACAGTTCCAGCTAGAATCCTTCTTCTGCCAAGGCATCTTTTATGCAGCTGTCTTGAGAAGAAAGGACTATTTGTTGAGGATGATAATACAAATCTTTGTCCTGCTAATGAGATGCAATTGGGAGACTCCCTTGGCAATGCTTACACAAACCCTCTGTCTGGGGCATTCTCTATCGCCATAGGTCATAGATAGTGGTTTATAAAACTGTGTGCCAATTGCTTTGTTCCCCTGTGCAGACCTGACCTGTTGGGGATGATCAGGGGAGGTAGGAAGCACAAAAACTCCAGGCCTCCTGCGGAGTGAAACTGGAAATGCTGCTAGTTTGTTGGGGTGGGGGTGGGGGACCATTGAAATACTATGGTGATAAATTAAGGGAAGGAATTAGAGTGACAACTGAGAAATTCACTGAATTCCATTTTCTCCATTAAGCAAGTAAGTAGCAAGGAGCATTTATGCCTTCTGAAGTTAAGTTATGACTTGAATGTTGGCTACTTTTGAAAGCATTATCAATTGCTTCTCAGCCTTATGACTACAAAAAAGTGTCGAAAGCTACATCAATTCTTCTGGGATGCTTTGTATGGTACTAGTCATTGCATTTTTACTGTTTCCTAATTACAGTTAAAATAGAGTAAGTCATTTCGATGCTTAGAGGATCTGACTTTTAAGAGTAACAATGAAATTTTTTTCCCAAATCCTGGAGCACTGTATCCTTGCTCTTCCAGGCCCTGGAAAGGTGAAGAGAAGTATTCAGAGTTTTTACTCTTAGAGATGCAAATGATACTTTAAAAAAACAGATTTCTTGATTTGGGTTTGAATTTTACCATTCATTCCAGCCCTAGGAATAATAGACTTCAAACAATTGAGTGGCCCAAAGTTACATTGGAAGAGGGAAAAGAAGGTAGTCCACAACTATGTGATAAACATGTGCAGACAGCTGGAGCAAAGTGGGGAAGTCAGTCTCTCATGCTATCCTTCTCCAAACCACACAGCCCCTGCTAGAGGGTAAGGGACAGGACATCGGCTACAATTTAGAATTTAGATTGTGATTGTGTTCTTCCTTTCATCTCTCAAGCCTAAGGCAAACTGTTTCAGAGTAGTTATTTGGGTGGTCCATGGAATGGTCAATATCTCATCCTACAAAGGGAATCATCGATGTCTAGCTCATAGGTGAGATAAGGAGATGAAGTCATGAAAGTACAAAGCACTAACCACAAACAGAAGCCATCTCTGGACCGCTGCTGCAGTGAAATGTCCTTGGATCCCAGAGCCCAGACTTCTGCTTGCCCTGCCCTTTTCGGTAGTTTTGGAAGTACCCAATTCTTTATATGCAAACCCTTTCTGCTCTAAATACTGCATTGATTTCTGTTTCCTGCATGTTTTCCTGATTAACACAAGTGCATTATCCTATTTAGTCTCTAGCAATCCTCTAGGGTAGGTAACTTCACTGGTTTGCAGATTATTCTCAAACTCACTTCTGTTTGTGGTTCGTGCTTCGTACATTCATGACTTCGTCTTTTTCCCACAGACCTACACCTGTTTTATAGTAAGTGATGGTATGGACTCCCTCAAAGAAGTCTGTTCTTTCAGCTATTTTCCCATTTGGTAATAGATGACCTCCACGATCCACACACTCTTGTTCAGGTTGCTCATGAGATGGAACCACATTTACAGCTTAGAACCTGGAGCTGGGATTTTTCTCAACAGGAAGCCAGAGCTTGGGATCGAACTCAGGTCCACAAGTGTCATTACCATTTTGTGGCAAAGATAACATCATTCTTTCTGCAAGTTGCCTGCAAGGTATATTCTGTTCCTTTCTGCTTTGGGTGCAGATTTCATCACAAGAAAGAAACAAATGATATTCTAAGTGCATGTCCTGGCTTGTGAACCATCACACCAAGCACCAGCAGCAAAGCAATGATCAAGATGCCGAAATTCTGAATGCAGCTGCCGCACTGCTTTCTTATTCTGAGCACACATCCGTGCTGTAGCCTGCCCGCCACTGTAGAAGCAAGGCAGGGACCTCTGGCTCACTCCCACCTTCCAGTTCCCCCACAAGGATACAGGGCACATCCAGAAAACCACTATGCACAGGAGCCTGGGAAACAAGCTTAAGCTTTTCAGCCTCTCCATCTTAGAAAGAAGATGTTCAGTTGAAGCTGGGAAAATCAAGTCACATTATTTGCCACAGCAGGAAAGTGCTCAGCCCAGTGCCTGCTGAAGTCTAATCGCATTACTGTTGCTGTTGATACTCCAGCATAAGGAAGCCGGAAGTCTGGTGTCACATCCTCCTTTTCCTGGCACTCTTTTAACTAGTTGGTTTTTAAAGGCACCAAGAGACCCAGAATGACTGAGGGGCTGCTTTTCCCAGGATCTCAGAGTAAGACTTTGGCTGAGGCTGCTGCCAAAGTCAGAGCACAAGTCATGACCAAGTTTCCCATGGAACGTATGACTTTAACCAGCAGGTGAAATCAAAAACCTAAATGGACAGTTCCCTAGGAGATATTCGGTCCATAGCCTGTTAGAATTGTGCCATCCAATACAGCCATTAGACATATGCCACTATTTAAATTTAAATTATTGGAATTACATAAAATTGTAAGTAAAACTTAAAATGCTCAATAGCTTCAAGTGTCTGATGGCCACCATGTTGGACAGTGCAGATATGGAGCATTTCTGGCCTTGATGCAAGTTTTATTGGACACCAATTGTAGAGCATTTCTTCACACATGAATCAGATCCTGCAAGCATGTCACTAACTCCATACAACCTTTGCAAGTTTTCTGAGAGATCAATGGTGTAGAATATCACTCCTCTCCCATCCTGCACCTCTGTGTAGTCCTAGGTCTTTTCTGTGGCCACCCCTTAAAACTGCACTTCAAGTTTGGCAGGGAAAATCAGGCATGTAATGGTGACCATGTGATCCCAATGACAGGTAACCGTTAATCAAAGGTTAGGTGTATGTGATGAGCCAGATTTGCATGCCCCTGCTAGGAATCATCACAGCTAGACATGGACAAGGCAGGATCCTTTGATTATGTGTTCTTTTTTTTTTTTTTAACTTTTCCCCTCCAGGCAGCTTTCTATTCCTGTCTCTATCATTCTGTATGTCTTTGAGGTTTGATGTTCAACCTTGAAGCAATAGAATAATTCATTAAAAAATTTGTCCTTCAAACTGGACAGCCACTCGCAGAAAATTGAAATTAGATCTCTATCTCTCTCCTTGCACAAAAATCAAATCTAAATGGATCAAGGAATTAGGAATTAAACCAGCTACCATACAACTGCTAGAAGAAAAATTAGGACCAGCACTCCAGCATATGGGAGTTGGTAATGACTTCCTCAACAAGATTCCTAAAGTGAAAGAATTACAGTCAAAAATCAATGAGTGGGATGCCATTAAACTAAAAAGTTTCTAGACAGTCAAGGAAATAGTCAAAACAGTCAAGAGACAACCTACAGAATGGGAGAGAATCAAGGCCTGTGATCCCTCTGACAGGGGACTAATATCCAAAATTTACAAAGAACTCAAAAAACTCAATAATAAAAACACAAACAATCCAATTAATAAATGAGTCAGAGAGCTAAACAGAAACTTCTAAACAGAGGAAATTGAGCAAGCCAATAAATACATGAGAAAGTGTTCTAAATCACTGGTAATCAGAGAAATGCAAATCACAACTACCTTAAGATTTCACCTCACTCCAGTCAGATTGGCAAAGATGAAGAATACAACAATAACAAATGCTGGAGAGTCGTGGGGAGATAGGAACACTAGCACACTGTTCGTGGAACTGCAGACTGGTACAGTCGCTCTGGAAAGCAGTGTGGAGACTCCTCAAAAAATTAGGGTTGGATCCACCATATGACCCAGCTATCCCTCTTCTGGATATTTTCCCAGAGGAGTTAGAATCAGCACATTACAGCAACTCAGCAAAATCTATGTTCATAACAGCTCAATTTACAATAGCTAAATTATGGGACCAATCCAGATGCGCCTCGCTGGATGAATGGATCCAAAAGTACTGGTATAAATATATACAATGGAGTTCTATTCAGCTATTAGAAACAATGATATTTCATCTTAAATAGATGGCAATGGATGAAATCATGCTGGGCGAAGTTAGCCAAACCCAGAGAGTCAAGGGCCGGATGTTTGCCCTCATTTGTGGTAGCTGGCGCTAAACCCAGTCTTGGGGGAAAGGTAGATAAACTCATGGTTTAGAACCATAGAACAAAAATGCTATATGTTAATATTTATGAGATATAGTTGCAAGATAATGCATAAGATATTTGAATGAGCTATGCAGCATACCTGTACAAAAATGTAAATGTTTAATCCTATTGTCAAATATATTGAAGAATAACAAGGAATGATGGTAAGGGAGGAGAAGGGGAAATGTTGGAACTGAGATAAAGCAAGGTACATTCCAAGCAGTTATAAGTATTTCACTGTATATACTATAGTCATGTATATAAAAATGTTCTTCATAGGTTTAAGAATTATGTCACTGTACTTGGGTATTTTAGGAACAATATAGGACCCAGAAGAGAGGCAAGGGATCAGGGGACGGGAGGAAGGAAGTAGAGGGGTGCGGGGAGGGGGGATATTGACCAAATTGTGTTGCTGTATTTTGTCCATCTCTGAATATGTGACAACAGATACCATCATTACGTACATTGTACTGTACTAATAAAAAAATAAAATAAATAAATTTGTCCTTGAGAGCTGGAGCGGTGGCTCAGTGATTGCGGCACATGCCTGGCATGCATGAGAATGTGGGTTCGAACCCCAGCACCACATACACAATGAAGTGTTGGAGCAACAAAAGCCACATGAAAAACTAAATAAAAATTGATCCTCTCTCTCACTGCTCCCTTCTCTTTTAAAAAAGAAATTTGTCTGTGAGTACCCCAACCTATAGACGGACGGCATGCTTTGGGTTGGATGTGATCTCTGTAGCCCTTGATACATGTGGCCCTCAGAGTCCTGGCCCCTGTGGATGAAATTCAACTCTCCTCCCATGATGTGCTGTGGCTACAGCACACTGGTTCTGGATCCTGTCTGCAGGGACCTTTGTGAGCAACGTCCCTGGCATTTAATCCACACCTTCAAGCTTCCCACATGCCATGGCAGGACATCCCAAGGTTGGAATGCCAAGAAAGAAGGAGTAGCAGAGAGGTATCTACTGTTGAGCTTCTAAGAAAAGCTTTTCTGAGACCATCAAAAATGAACAGAATATTCATGCTCTTTTATACTCAGGGTGGATGGCAGGGAAGTGACATACTTTACTATTTGACTCTATAGAAATACCTTCATCAATCTACAGCTTAACACTATGCTTTAGGATTTTCTTGAAAGAGGCTGTATATAAAGCATTCCTGCATTTTTAGGGTTTTTTTTAAGCATTAAAGATGCCATTCCTTTTGTTATTCAGTGTTTTTTACAGAAAGACCTAGAAGATAAATTCCTCTTAAAATTCAATCCTAGGGAAAAGATCATCTTCACTGAAAAATATGCATGCTACCTCTTTCAAATTTTCCCATTCAGATCCATCTTCACTCTGGCTCCAAGACAGTTCTAAAATGTGTGTGTGTGTGTGTGCACATGTCTATATACACACATGTACCCACATACCTCACTTGCAGTAATTTCTCTAGCCTTGATTCTCTGGTATAATATTCTTCATGCCTGTCACCATGAAGCTGCCCACCACACAAGTATATCAAGCTTGATGGGGAGTAGAAGAATCGACTGACTAGGGGCAGAGCAGTCATGAATGGGCCCAAAGGCCATCAGTAGGAACTGAGGCTTCAGGTCTAGGTAACATGGAGCCACTGCAGAGCCGGAAAGAAGAGGATTGATGGTGTCGGATTTATATTTTAGAGAGGCCACTTAGACAATACGGGGAATGGCTTGGAACAGAGAGCATGTTAGCATCAGGCCAAAAGTCTAGCAAAATGATGTGGAAGTATAGACCTTTGCTACTCGGAATGTGGCCCATGGGCAAGTAGCTCTGGCATCACACAAGAGCTTGTGGAAATGCAGCATTGCAGGCCTACCCTAGGCATGTTGAATCAAATATCATTCACCTAGAATTTTGAGAAGCACTACTGTAGAAAACACAGCACAGAACTTCAGGAACATGAACACTGAAGAAAATAGGAGAGAAGACAGATTCCCAAGCTATATTTTCTCCACTTCAAAATTGCAACGCAGCCAAGCACAGTGGCACAGATCCGTAATCCCAGCAGCTTGGGAGGCTGAGACAGGAGGATCACAAGTTCAAGGCCAGCCTTAGCAATTTAGGGAGGCCCTAAGTAACTTAACCAGTCTCAAATATTGAAAATAAAATAAAAAGAGTTGGGTGGTAAATTGTCCCTGCATTAAAAAATAAAATGGGCTGGAGAGGTGGTTCAGCAGTAGAATGCTTGCCTGGCATGCACAAGGACCCCAGTTCAATCCCCAGCACCACATACACAACTAAGTGGAAGAAAAACAAAAACTAGATGAATAAAGTTAAAACTGACTCTTTCTCTCTTAAAAAAAAAATGGAATGTATATCCTAAATATTTTTTACCAGAATCTATCTACACAATGGGTCCAGAGATCTTTAATATTCATAATATCATACAGGATTTGAGGTGATATAATAACAAGAAGCTTTCTCTTTTTTCTGTGTATTATAATCATGTAAATAAATGTTGCCCCCAGAGGAAACCTATGGAATGCAAAGATTTGCATCATTTTCCAACCAGCTTATTTATTTTATCTCGGAGTATAAAGAATAAGATGCTGGGGCTGGAGCCATGGCTCAGCGGTTCCAGCACTTGCCTGGCATGCGCACGTCTGCAAGTTCAAACCCCAGCACCACGTACACAGTGAAGTCTTGAAGCAGTGAAAGCCACATGAAAAACTAGATAATTGATTCTCTTTCCCTTTCTCTCTCTCACTGTCCCTCTCTCTTTATTTAAAAAAAAAATGTCTAAATTTTCAGGAAAAGAAGTCATAACGTGTGAAATAATCAGATAAGCAGGAATTTGGGGAATTATGAGATAATGCACATTCTGGAAAATGTCCTGATTTCCAAATGACTTTTACAAGCATTGTCTTTTCTGGGATCAGATGTGGGGCCAATTAACTCCTGAGCCTTACACAGTAAGCGTCTGCCAGGAAATCCATTATTTGCATTATGGTCAACAGAAGCCAGTGGTTTTTGCACTTGTTAAGTATGTGCGCGTTCCAGTCTAACAGCTGACAAGCGCCATCTGTCATCCTGTGTCAGATTTGCTTCCTACCTCCTTCCATGCACCTCTTCACAATTAGGAAGATGGGAGGGAATCAGTTAACCTGGGCCTCAGGACTCAGATGGACATGTTGGCCAGTTCCATAAAGGAAGGAGAAAGAGAAAGGGATAAAGGAGAGAAAGAGAGAGGTGCCCAGAAAGGGACATAAAGAGAAGAGAGTGGAAGGGGAAAAAGCAAGCAGGGTGAGCAGGAAACCCCTCATGAGTCAGCAGAGCGCTGCGAGAATATTTTATTCATGGAGGAGAATTTCCTCTTGCTATCTATCATTCAATGGCATCAGTGGCTCATGATTTAAGACCTACCAGATCTTGTCGCGTTCTTCTCTGGGCATGAGCTTCCCTCTCTGCTACTAACTAGGAGGTACCTTGGGTAAACACATCAAAGAGCATTGGGTCACTGGCTCCAGGAGCTGCTGGAGATGAAATGGTTTCACTGGGACATGTCCAGACAGAGGAGAAGCCAAAGGAAAGCTGGTTCTTTCTCCTTGGCCCTTCCCTTGACTCCCTCCCGTGTTCCACCCAGCCCCCTGATGCCTTTATCCAGGGAGTTATTGCTCATTTATTGAGTCAGTTTTATTTGACTTCTTACAATGATAAGAAGTTACCATTGCTGTGTACAGGAGTTAGGCGCAGCCCTGACCTGTGTATCTGAAGCCACTAGGAACTGCAGAGCCTTAGGTATTGGATCTCTAAGCTGCTTGTCACCTATGAACTCCTCTGGGGTTTCAAAGGCTCCCCAACATGAGTAAGTGGGGAAGTTTTCAATGGTAGCCCACCCGTCCTGAGCTCCAGGGACTTCCACGTCAGTACCTCCCCGCAAACCTATAGGGAGTGTTGAAAACAATAGCTACCTTCTACTTGTGGAAATGGGATAGAGTAGAGAAAGGCGTGCCAACTAAGGTAATTCATGAATTTTGTAGGTGATAAACCTCATTTCCTCTTTTTGTGTATGTCCACTAAGTAGGCACCCTACTCTTACTCCTCAGATGTTTACTTTTCAAAACCTTCCTTGTGATTCAAGAAAATCAGATGTGAAAGAATTTGCAACAACTCAGCTTAGCAGGTCCTCCCTACCCTACTCTGCTTTTTCAGATCTTAGAACACTGATCATCTATCTCCTCAACTACAATGTAGTTATCTTGTTAGTGTTTTGTCTGCCTCCCTTCAGCAGGATGAAAACTACAGGAGGGCAGGAATTTTAATTTTTTGCGTTCACTGATATATCCCCAGTACCTAGGAAGTACCTGGCATATAGTAGGCACTGTAAATATTATTTGAATTAATTGAAAATCCTAAAGGACCTCACAAACTTTTGAAGATTTAGTACCTTTGTTTAGAGATGAAGACATTAAAATCCTGAGCGTTTGTGACTTGCCCAAAATCACACAGCTGGTCTGCAGAGGCCGATCTAGAACTTGAACCCAGATCTTCCTCTCAAGCCCGTGTCCCTTCCACCAGCCCCTTGCAGGTGAAGCTGGGATGGAGACTGGATGTTACTGATCCTAATCCAGAGCAGGGATTTTCTGAGTCCTGCCCAAAGTCAATTGACATTGTAAGCATCTTCTCTCTCCCCAGGATCTTGGCAGTCAAATGTGGCTACAACCTGGTTTTCTTGGTCCTAATAGCCAATTTCTGCCACCAGGGTTTTCTCCCTGCTTCTTATAAGATCGCCTGTTTAAAGAATGCCCACCCACCACACACTCCAGTACAGTCCTCCAGGCTCGCCAAATCAGCACATGGCTCTCCTTTGGGATACGGGTCATAACCTAAACCCCAGCTCTCTTGGTGCAGCGAGGGCAGGAAAACTGATAAAAAAATATTGTAATTCTGAAGCCCCTGTGCCATCCATTCGATACAGTCCTATTTTAACCTTTGAACCATCTCAGCTACATCTTTCTGTGACTCCCTACTTCCTACTACTCCTAATTACTTCAGGTGACCAAAAGTCAGCTTGGATTCCCAGAGTCTATCCCAGCATGTGATCAGTCTTGCTATGACCTCCTCCCTACACTATACTCTTCTCTCCATGTTCAAGGGGCCAAAAAGGACAATTGTAGAAAGCAGGCGAGGTTATCTCACTGGTTAAGGGAGAAGGACAAGAGTTCTGCTGTAGAAGAAAAAGGACTAGAAGATGGGTGGGGCTTGAGAACTCTGGAGGCCAGTTGTCTAGCAAGGTGGATCCATTACACTGTGTAGTCATTAGAATGTGGAGGGGCGCACATACGTACACACACACATATATATTCTAGTGGCAATATGTATGTAA
The DNA here is from genome assembly GCA_004027875.1 of Aplodontia rufa. Taxonomy (NCBI): domain Eukaryota; kingdom Metazoa; phylum Chordata; class Mammalia; order Rodentia; family Aplodontiidae; genus Aplodontia; species Aplodontia rufa. The sequence continues at coordinate 2,953 of PVKS010044951.1, read as the reverse complement.
TATATAAATTTTATAAATTATAAAATATAATTATATAGATTATATAAAATATCCCATTGAATATTATGTATAAACGTTTCCCACAAGGCCTACACACTTTCCTACTAACTGGACTGTCATTTTTCTTTTTTTTTTAAGAGAGAGAGAGAGAGGGAAAGAAACCATTTTTATTTAGTTTTTCATGCAGCTTTCGTTGCTCCGAGACTTCTTTGTGTACGAGGTGCTGGGGTTTGAACTCACGTACTGGCACATGCCAGGTAAGCGCCATAACCGTCGTTCCACCGCTCCAGCCCCTGGACTGTCATTTTTCAATGGGAAAATTTAAATTCAGCATTTTAAAAGTGATTGCTTGGAAATGATTTCTCACATAGTATTAATCTCCAGAGAAATTGAGGATGGTCTTTCTGCCCATCAGATGCTGTTCACAAAAGAGAGAGAGAGAGAGAGCGCAAAATGGCAGGAATTCACAGCATGGTTCAGTGGGCTTCACAGGACCGCCCAGCTGGAGTGTGAGTTCAAGAAGTGTCTCATTTGCAGGGAGAGAGATTAACACACCAGGCGCTCCCCCTGGGAGTGAGAAGAGACGGAGCTTCAAGACTAGGTTCACAGACCATCATGAGCCAGCCCCCAGGCTCATGCTAAGACAGTGTTCATCATCTTGTCCCCTTCTAACCTACACACCAGCCTTTTGCTGTCTTCCTGCCTTCGTTCATCCCTTCCCTACTGTGCAAGGAGACCAAGATGAATCCTTCACAATCTGTCCTAGATGCTTGGTAAAGAGCTGAGTGGAACAGCAAATCATCAACAGCTATTGGCAAAACTGTTGCATCACAACAGAATCATGTTAAATTTAGGTACTGAGCTCATCACCAGGACCAATCGGGGTAGTTGCTCCCCTAGCACTTTTTCTGTTTGTCCTTAGGAGACATCTGATTTGTGTTATCTAACACTTAAGGGCATTGAAGGCACAGGCTGGTCCTCTGCCTCTGATTCACTCTCACAAGAACACCAAACTTTTCTTTTTCCTAAATGTCAGAGAGGAGACTTCTGGGAACTTCCATGGGATGCAGGAAATCTGTAGACCCTATGCTTATTGCTGCAAAGAATCATCTAATTTTAGAGCTAACACTGACCTTGTAAGTCAATTTATCCTTTCAACAGTTGATGGATGTTAAAGCCCAGGGAGGCTAAATGCCTGCCCAGGGTCACACAGCTAACACAGGCAATGCACCTCAGAACCAAGGCCTTACTTAGATTTTTTTTATACTTTCTATGGTACCTTTCAGACCCCTGCAAGGGGCACATGTGTCAGCAGAGTTGGGTGAATAAGACCAAGTCAGGGAAAGGCGAGGCATGTAGGGTATTATTGAATCATGGAACTGGAAAGAAAGCCTAGAGTTCACCTTGTCTACCTCCCTTGTTTTCCTGATGAAGAAAGAAAATCTGAGAAAGGTAAACTTGATCTTCTCAACCAGTGAAGATTCTTGTCTTTAAGGAGGATTTGGAAATGTAGGAGAGCGATTTCGTTTGCCGCTGTGACTGGGGATATGATACTGGCGTTTAATGGGCAGGATCCAAGGATGTGAAATGTATTGTGTTGAGTGGAACCAACACAGTCCTTCTCAGTGAAGAGCCACCCAGCTCCAGAGGTCAGGAGCACCCCACTGAGAACCACGTGATGGAAGTGACTTTGCTTCAGGTGCAAGAGACCTTTCAGGAACAAGGAAGAGTATAAAGAAGGAACCTGGCTCCTTGGTGGCCAAGATAGCAGCAGTTTGTCCTTGCATGCATATTTGGGGATGGGTCCCAAACCCCTCTGAGAACCAAAAAAAAAAAACCACTGCCTCATCAAAGAAACCTGCACACACACGTGAACTTTTCACTTAAGGAGTTTAGTGAGCCCCTTTAACCTACCCAAGACCCCTATCCTAATAGCCTGATTCTAGAAAGAGACATAAAGACACAAGAAATTAAGTGAACACATTTCTTTCTAGAGAGAGACAGAGAGAGAGGGAGAGAATCAATTTTTATTGCGTTTTTCACATATCTTTCGATGCTCAGACACTTAGTTGTGTACGTGGGTGCTGGGGTTTGAACCCGTGTACTTGCGCATGCCGGGCAAGCACCGTAACCGCAGAGCCACCGCTCCAGCCCAGTGAACACGTTTCTTATGGATGAAAATTCATTCCAGGGATGGAATGGAATGAATGGGATGAATAATAAATGTAGTTTTTTCCCCATCATGCATTCCACAGTGCTATCCAGACTAGTAAACTGTCTTTCTTTCTTTCATCCATTCATCAGAAACCTTGGAATTCTTCTGTCACTTGAGAATTATGGCTGTTATTTGCTGGTGATGGCCTGATAACACCCAATCTGCCTCCAGTGCCTTCCTTCCCTTTCTTTCATTGCATGAAGAACCTAGAGCAGGCCTGTTTGCATCTGGACCATCTCTCTAAGGCTCATATGATGAAGGCTTGGTCTCTAGCTGGTATGTTTGGGAAATGGTGGAGACTTCAGGAGGTGGGGCCTGGTTGGAGGAGGTGGGTCACTTAAAGAGTGTATCTTGTCCTTGTCCTTCTTTTCCTCTCTCCCTCTCCTTCTCTCTCCTTCCTGGTCACCACAAAATGAGCAATTCTTCTTCACCACATACTCCCCACCATGATGCTGTGCCTCACCACAGGGCCCAGAAACAGCAGAGCCAAATAACCATGGACTGAAACCATGGGCCAAAATAAATCTTTCCTCCTTTAAGTTGATTTTCTTGACTTTTCTGTCACAGCAACGAAAACTGACTAACACAAGGACTGAGGTGGGAAGAGGCACTTACTTCAAACGGTTCCTCTCCCTGAGCTCTGAAGAATATCTGCTGAAGTCTGATTGCATGCTAGAAGGACTGCAGTTTTTAAATACTAGCCAGGCTGCAAATCATGTGCTATGTTTTGTTTTGTTT
>PVKS010044950.1:0-14052 GCA_004027875.1 Aplodontia rufa | reverse complement strand
GGTCTGTAGTGTGGGAATGTGTGTGGATATTGTGCTGCATGTAAGATTGAGGAAACAAAGGGAAAGGAATTGCTATGTTGTGTATACGGTTTGTGTCCCAATGTTTCAAGTGCTTGGGATTTAGTTCTGAATGTAATAGGAGTGAGGTGGTGGAAACTTTAAGAGATGGAACCTAGTGGGAGATGATCAGATGACGGTACCACTATACTCACAAGGGATTAATGCCTGTCTTCAGGACAAGTTTGGATTCACAGGAGTGAATCACATCCTCTGAAACACTCTATTATAAAGGAGCTTGACCCCTTCCTGGGTCTTTCTTTCTCTCTCATTTCCAGACTACTCTCTCCTCTAGAGACTTCTCTCTCTCTCCAACATGCACACACACACACACACACACACACACACACACACACACTCCCACCATGTGATGTCTTCCATTATGAGGCCTTCATAAGTTCTAAGCAGATACCAGTGTCATGCTTTTGGACTTCTAGAACTGTGAGTTAAATGAGCCTCATTTATTTATGAAATGCCCAGTCTCAGGTGGTTTATTATAGCAACCCAAGATAGATAAAGACAGAAACTTTTATGGAGGAAAGTTTTCAATACTTATAATTGAAGTGCCTGTGAGATATATAGGTGGAGAAATCCAGCAGACAGCAGGGTATATGGGCCTGAAGCTAAGAAAAGTCTAACTTAGCAATCTTACATGAGATCACCCTGAAAATATGTGTAAAGTGAGCATAGTATTTGGCCGAGAATGAGACCGTGAGATTTATCAACATTTAAACAGTAGACAGAGGAAAAGGAGATGAAAAGAGATCTAGGGGAGATAAATGTCATTGAAGCAAGGGAGTTGAAGGTTTGGAAAAGTGGGGAGCCATGAATAGCATGAAATTCAGTTGAACAATCAACTCTGTGAGGTTTGGAAATTATGAAATTATTGACGACCAGTGGAAGGAAGAGAAGTTTAAGTGGAATGGCATGTATGCATGCAAACAGTGGGTTGGAAGTAAATGGAAAATGAAGGGGTGTTGGCAATGAATGTGAACATCTCTTGATGTTTGGATGAGAGAAAAGTAGAGGGTCAATGTAGAACTAGATGCAGATGTGGGGCTGACAAATTAAAATATCACTAGAAAGTCGGCTTTGTTCACTAACAAATGACACATAAGTATGTGTCATTCACTGCTTGGCATATAAATAGTCATTTGATAAATATGTGTGGAATGAATGAATGACAGAGAATAATTGGTAGAAAATTTTCTAGAATATGTAGAAGTTCCCATCAAAGGATCAAATGGTTAGATTGTCATTAAGCAGACAACCTGCATTTCTTTTTCTATAGTGAATTCAGGTACCATCTATTTAATCCTAGGGTTTTGCCCTAGTACCTCATGACCTTTTATATTATCACATTATGTATAGGTTCACATAGCTCAAAATTTTGAAAAATATTGTCAACATAAATTTGTTTTGCTAATAGCAAAAACATTAGATGGAGAAAGTTTGCGAATTAATTGATTTCAATTTTTCATAACTGTCTTTAATGTTCCACAAGCGTAGCATTTCCTATTTATGAAGCTATCACGGTTTCTAATTTAGTTGAGTGAAGAACTTAAAGACCATCTGAATTGATGACTGATAGATTGGGTTAGCCCAGATGGTCCTGATTTCCCCATCACTAGAGAACTGTTCTTGAGGAGGCCAGCTGATCCCTTCTTTGGGATAACCTATTTGGAATCCAGGCATCATATGAATTGCATCAGATAACTTATACAGGCTCTTTGTGTCCTTAGAGGTTCTAAGATTTTGGTACTGCATGGTCAAATAATGCCATTTCTTATTTGTAAAGTAATTGTTTTTCCAATTTGTCATCTCATATTTTTGACTGAGTTAAAACTTTCCACATTGGAGAAATGATTTCAGACTTTGGCAACTCTGTCATTTTCAAGGGAATTTATATTATGACAAGTGATAGAAGTAGTCTTTCGTAAGAATGAGAATGTCAGGAAAGAGCAAGGGGTGGGGAATGAGCTACTAAACTTCATTTGCTTTCTCCTGACAAGTTGGGATTCCTTCTCTCCATCGATGCCCAGAAGCTCCAGATTGATTAGGAATTTGTTTTTACAAAGAGGTAGTTACTATCAGGAAACTCTATATTTTTTTTCCAGGGAAATATAAAACTGTGGCTGTTCTCCTGAGGTACCCAAGAGATTTGTTGTTCCAGGAGCCTGCTTTGTCAATTCCACTGGATAGTTTTACCAATGAAAACTGACTGACTTTCCAGAAAAGCCTATTCTTCACTAGCTGCCAGGTGTCTACTGTGAGAGCAGCATGACTTTGAAGTGGCAGAAAGTACACACGTGGCCAAGGGAAAGTGATGAAAAGGGCTAAACTCTGGAGACCTTCCCTTGCCCAAACTGGGCACTCTCCATCTAGACCTAAGCCAGAACACAATTCTTTTCAGAAGAGGTGATCTTGTTCACTGGATACCACACAGAGGAAAGAGCTGATGGAAAATTAGGGGTTTTGTGATGTAACTCATACTTGCAATAGGTAGCTACTGTGATGCAGCTTCAACAAGCTAGTGCTCTCTGTAGTATAGTATATAAAGTATAACATAGTATGGTGTATAATGAATTAACACCTTTTCCTATTATTTATTGTCTATAACCATACCCAGTCTACAAAATATCCTCATGCAAACTGCAAATAATTGTTGCCATTTTACAGATGCATACCCTGATGTTCAGGTAAGTGACTTGCTCAAGGTCACACACATAGGAAATAGAAGATCTAAGGTTTTAATAAAAGTCTGTTTTGCTCCAAAGCTACTCCACATGATTTGTTCATAGATTCATTCATGATAGTCCTAACTAACATTTTATTGTTGTTGTTTAAATCATCATTTCATTTTCTTCCTTGGTTAAATTGACTAGACAATTTTCTAACATAGTATAAGCCTACTGAATATGATATACACACATCATGTTAGTTGAATGATAGTTTCACAGTAAAGATGATTTTAAACTAACACAATCTTTTCACCCCTGGTTGAATTCTAAATCTATGATAGGATACAATTAATGATAGCGTTGGTTGTGTAATCCCAGACTTTCAAGTTCTCAACAGTGGAGACATCCTGAATTTGAACTGAATATTTTCCTTTTCCTATTACTCCATTCCCTCCAGGGCTACATCATTTGGTTATACAGGTTAGACATGAAAAATCCTAGACATCACAGTCCATGTTTATGGCACTTGCCCTTTTCTCTACTCAGCCTCGATTTCAGAGTATAATTGTTTGTTTAGGGTGTGTGTGTGTGTGTGTGTGCGCGCGCATATATATCTAAAAAGATCATCTGCCTGGGAAACTCATTAAGGGACATGTGATGATGGTTATATTAATTGTGCTTTCAAATAATGCGGGGAGAATGGCACCCGAAAGTTTGAACTCTGACACTCAATCAACCTCAGAAAGAAACCAAAAAACAAAAAAAAAATGGCAAAACAGATGAATTATCTTCCGGAAAACTCAGACACAGATATATCCAGTCAAGTCAGCAGCTTGTCTGGTACTGAGTGGCATGTTTTGAAATTTTAACTGTGCCAAAGAGAGGGTAAGAAAAAGCTGACTGAAGAATTTCCCTTGACCCAAATTACAAAAGGATTGTAATCAACGGCTTCCTGATCTCAAGATAGGACAGAAACTAGAAAGAGCAACTATGCACCTAACTAGCAGCCACTACTAGAGCTTTTGTGGGGGGTGTGATTGGAATGATGTTGTGTGTCCACATCAAGGAGGCGATGACCAATGGTGAAGACCATGGGGAGGGTGCTGAGTGCAGAATAAATGGTGTTATGGAAATCTTAGATACCATGAATGAAGGAAATTATGCTGTTTTTTGATGAGTTGGATTTTCTTTGTGTTGAGTATATGACTGTTGCTATACTAAAGAATTTCATTCTGAATTTCCTCCAGTAAGAGCTTCTACTAGTTTGTTAGGTATTCCATAAAACTACCCCAAGCACTCAGTCCATAACAGAGCCTTTATAGTCTGCTTCGAGATGAAGATATATTTAAAAAGTTCAAGAGAATTAGAGAAAAGAAATATTATAGAGTGTGAGGGAAGAGTACAAATGGAGGCCTACCTATAATTTTATCTAAAAGTTTATTTTAAAGTTATAAACTACAGTATCAGACTAAATGAAGTATGTTTTAGCATTCAGCCTTGTCAATCTCACCTTCATAATGATCTTGAAGGGCAGGATTCAATTGACAATCCTCAAACTACTCACCTCAGGAGAGATCTCAGGCAGAAGCATACCCATACCCAGGCCACACATTCAAGTCCTTTAAAAATAGCTATACCTCTGTAATCCCTCAGATATTAGGATGTATATGTTTTGTTGAGCAGGAAAGTCCTCAAGAAGCTTGAGCAGATCTGGGAAGTAGGTAGAGGCCATTTGGGGAAGGAAGTATTTGGGTCCTGAGTGCCCAAACTGGCATTTGTAAGGTTTGGGCTGGGGCTCCAGGGAGGTACATTCTTTTAGCTCTGTGGGCCCATCACCCCTTGGGAAAGGGCATAGCCAGAAAACAATTCATTGTGTGAACTAGGATAATGTAATAGACAAGAAAACATGAAAATCAGGACAGAGCTCTGCTACTAATTAACTCTAAGTATTTCCTCATCTGGGTTATCTTAGATGGGTTAAAGGCAGTATAGGTAGGTGGCATTCAATGCTCAAACTAGGTAGGGACCATGTTTGTCTCACCCTCTGATGAGGAAAACAGATGCAGTCAATTGAGCATAGGTGAATCTTGAAGGTATTGACTGCAATAAGCCTAATTGACACAGGGCATTGCTGTTTCTGGGACCTGGGCAGGTAGCAAGAGAAGCCCAGCATATGTCCAGGGGCTCATAAGAGACTGAAGTCATTCCTGACTATTAGAGACCCACTGGGACTAATCCCAGGTAGCCAGTATAGTGTTGTCATAACAGAAGGATGCAATGTGAATGTAGCTGAATAAAAGGCAAAAACACCACAGAGAAAGTCTTTGTCAGGTTGATTCCAGCCAGCTCTGGGCAAGGGACACAGGTACTGGGATCTGGAGACAATCATGCTGCTTCCAAGATGTATCTGGGCATGGAGTGGGATGATTAGTTCTCCAACATTTTTACCAGCCTGGAGCCCAGCAAGTAAGCCAGTCCTTGTGCTCTTATTCCATATCAGAACCTTCCTAGCTACTCTTTACTATTGAGGCCATCCATGCCAGTCACATACCACAGAGTTATTTCTTCCATGGAACATTAACCAATTGGTTTCTGCTTTATCAATGAACTTTTTTGGCCTGAATCTGGTCCTGACCGGCTTTAAGGAAATGGAGTTCTTGAGTGAGCAAACCTCTTCCGCACTTATCTTTTGCCTTCTTTTCTCTCTTTTCCCTTCTCTTATCCCACCCTTCTCTCTTCCTGACTTCTGTCAATTTCTCTTCCCTTTTTTCTCCTCCCTCTTGTTCTTTCCCCTCTTGCTCTTTGCTCTGTTTGCTTTTACTCTCATCTGCGCCTTGCCTCCTCCTAAATCCATTTCCCTTCCTTCTATCCTGATACTCTGAAGAAATCATCGCTAAAATGAATGGATAGTCTATATTTTAAGATGTTTGAGTCTGTAGTTTATTAATATTTTCACCAGAGTGCAACTCTTTTTTGAAGCAGAAAATTTCATGGACTGAAACAATAAAGAGAACAAGTTATTTCTAAAGAAGCCTTAGCCCAAATCCTGCTGCACTCCCACCTACCCCTACCCACCCTCATATCCATCCTGAGATCCAAGGGACAAACTGGCAGTGACATCTTAGACCATCTCTCTCTGTTGTTTTTTTTTCCCTCAGTTCTAGAGGAGGCCTCATGGGGGAGCTGCTATCTCACTGTAGATAAGCGAATACTGTTTCTTACAAGAATTGACCTTTACAGATTGGAATGAAGCATGACTATTGCTACAGAGAAAAAGGTTCTCGATTGTTATTTTCCTGCAGGTGTCTATTTCGTTTTCCCCAAGAGCCAACAAACACATCCTAATCAAGTTTAGGCCTCCGTTTTACCTTGGCAAAATAAAATCTCAAAGTGAAAAATAAGATGTTCATTGTGGAAAGATTTTACTTGTTGAACATTCAAATCAAGGATAATTGCAGTATTTTTTTTCTGTCTGCAGAGGGATTTCACATGTAACATCTTCAGAAAAAAGAGTTCATTATGTGTTATTTTTGTTATTATAGCAGCATTTGATATGTAGTCTTAAAAAATATCCAGGAAAGGAAAATGAAAATGGATCCTGTGAACTAACCTGCAAATTAATTTACAAACACAAATTTTGTCAATTTTTTCTTTCTATGAGATTCCAGGGGAAGGTAAATAGAAGGTAATTTCATGTACCTCGTTGCTGTGAAAGCTGATTTACCTGGCATTCAATCAACTGGAAATTTTTGCGAATCCACACTTTGGTGCATTTCCAAGACAGTGAGGATGGATGTTCTTATTGATGATCCAGAGGCAGCAAAGAACCTCAGTGTCTCCTGAATCATCAAAAAAGAAACAGTTGTGCTTAGTAGAACTTTAGTCCTAGGCAGATTTTATTCTGGAACTGTTTTTTTTTAATTATTGAGGAGTTGTGTTGTTGTACAATCATAAATAACAATATGATATTCTCCTGATCCTAATCCAGAATCATCCCCACATCACCCACTCCCCAGTCTCTTGAATCTTCTATACTTCCCCCATAAGAGATATATGTATGTATGTGTGTGTGTGTGTATACACACACACACACACACATACACACATACACACACACATGGTTATGTTTTTCAAAGTTAAATGTTGCTTAACTAGAATGTTTCACAAGACTGCGGTTTATTTAGCTTGTGTTCCTAGCTTTGCAATTGAGAAATCTGAAGTCTAGGAAGGAAAAGGGACTTTACCAGGGTTTTTCTTCTACCAATGGTGTTGTATGGAGCACTAGTGGATCCTGGACATACTTTTAGGGCTACTCCTTAGAAAGTGCCATTGATTGGCATGGGCTTGTTTCAACCAGCATATCTCTTCTTTCTGTGTGTGTGTGTGTGTGTGTGTGTGTGTGTAACAAAAATACTGTTCTTAGAATATTAAGCTAACATAGTTCATTCCTATTCTCTAGTTTCTAGTCATCCTAAGGCTTCTAAGTCAAATGTCATGCCTGTCCGATACAAATTGTGGTTTTTTTCCATAATATGAAAAGTTACTCCTTTCATGGTTAAGGCTTACTCATTAGCCTTAGTCCCTCAGATAAAGGAGTTAGCTGTGATATAAGTGAAATCCCTACCATAAAGGAGAAGGAAGAGGATTCTAGGAACAGAATAGAAGCTAATGTAGAAGAAGCTGCTGTGACACACATGAGTCCTAATCGCTCTCTATAGGCTCAAGTCTTGGAGTTGGGAAGATATTCCACAAGGAAAAGATAAAGGCAAAAAACCTTTTCACCTCATTCCCTGTTTTGAGTCCTGAGGCTGGCGGGCAGGTTAATAGCCCAGCAGTGATGGAGGAAGGCAGTTAGACAGATAAACTTGGCTCTCCATGACCTGCACATGGTATGTGGCACATGTAGAAATTTCCAGATGTCCCATATATGAGAAGGTCAACAGAACCCTACGTTCAGTTTGCAGAGGTGGCTGCAGGTAAGAACTTTAAGACTGTGACAAAGAGAGCCGCTAGGGATGAGTACATACCTCAGGCCAGATGGAAACAGCTACATCTTAGTGGTCACCAGTTCCAGGACCAGACCAGAACACCTATTCCCCTGCAGAGAACAAAGAAGAATCAAAAGATCCCAGGGAGATCCGAGATCTGATCTCTCTCCTTCTACTGTGAGATAAAGTAAGCCACCCTTCTCAACAAGAAGATCAAAGGGATGGGGAAGCAACATGAAAGAATGAACAATTATCTCAAAGAGAATTTTTCAGGAAAGAGTGCTTAAATCTTATTGTTAGCAGGGTTGAAAAAAAATCTCAGGGAATGTAGGCCCCAACTAATTTTCTTCCTCTTCTCTCTCTCTTCTAAAAAATTATGCTTCAGGGTTCAATCACTCAGACCTGTCTGGATGAAGACGGTGCTCTGATGAAATGGAAGGCTTGTTGGGAAGTCAGGAGAGCTGAGCTGAAGTACTGGCTCTGCAGCTAAGTCCCTGTCACTCTGGGCAAGTCACATCAGTTTTCTGACTGCAGATTCCATATCTATGAAATCAGACTGAGGAGTCCCATGAGATCCCTTCTATTATTCACTTTCAACGTTATAGAACTCTCAATATTTCCATTGGTACAAATAATTTCCCAGCTTCCTCAGAGTTTTATGAATTTCACAGAGTCCTGGATCTCCTTCTAATGTCCTCCTCTGGTGATTAGGAATAAAATTTAAGAAAAAGACACTTTCCCAAGCTGGCATTCATTGGTAAGATCAACATAACTCCAGAGCTTATTCCTTGCCTTCCAGTTCAGGACTTGGAATGAGCCAGTGAACACAAAGGAAATTAGGTTATGGGAGCAGATTCAATTAACCCCATTCATAAGAGACTCATGTAGTTCTGGTTTTTTTTTCAGTCATCCCGATCTTGGGATCTAGAGGAAGCTTAAAAGAAAACAAATACCCACCTAGTTTTCCAACTTCCTTAGACAATGAATTTTGCAGAGCCTCTAGTACCATGGGAATTGGGTGTTAATGTTTTCCACCTAACTGCAAAATGACACTCACATCCAATATTTCAAAAAGGTCTGTTCAGGGTACTCTTGACATTTTGTGATGCTCTACTTATGTTCTATTCTTCAGTTCTGTCCATTTCACTTCAAATGACAGGATTCTATTCTTTTTTATGGCTGAATAATATTCCATTGTGTTTATGTACCACTTTTTTATTAGTTCCTCAGTCAATGGGCACGTAGCTTGATTCCACATCTTAACTACTATGAAACTGATGAAATAAATATGGAAGTTCAGGTATCTCTTTCGTATGGTGATTTTATTTCAATTCCATATGTAGGATGACTATAGTTCACAATAACTTATTATACATTTATGAAAATAAAGAAAAGAGAACTTGGAAGGCTCCACACAAAAAGAAATGATAAGAAGGGATGAGTATATCTCAATAATAGAATGCGTGCCCAGCATGCATAAGGGCCTGTACTTTGCAACAACACACACACGTATGCATGCACACACACACACAGCATGTAGTTATCCTGATTTGATCACTGCATGCTCTGTAGTTGTGTTGAAATATCACCCTGTAACCCATTAATATGTATAATTATTACATGTTCATGCAAGGTAAAATTGCATATAAAAAGAATGGGGCTTTATCACTCACCTTGGTGACTGGCATGGGCAATTCATTCTTATCCTGCATCAATAACTGATTAAATTCTCAGAATTTTAGAACACCTGCATATTGAGTAGATGGAAGGAAAACTGTTTTGGAATAAATGAACCACAAATAGTCACCAAATGGCACTGTTTATTTGATAAAGAAGTTCAAAAGCTCAGGAGAACAAAGGGGATTGCTTAATCAGCAATTAAATGTGGAGTCCAAAACAGAAAATGAATTCTTGCTGAAGAGATTCTGCCTCTACGGACCACAATGCAAGGATGTAATTTAAACTGAGATGTGAACCCATTCCATGTCCACTCTGAAGCTACACACAGGGAAACAAAACTTTTAACAGAAGGTGACTTGTTAAACATAGATTCAGAGCAGAGGAAACTTGATGACCTTCATGGGAAGTGTCATTAGCTGTCCTAGTCTGATGAAAATAGGACTGAGATAAGAATCATGTTTTACATGATTAGGACCCCAGGCAAGGCTGCAGACCCAGAACTCAGTCCAACTCTTTGTCTACCTTGGCTTGACTCCAAACAGGTGTCACCCATCTGCTGACACATGGTTGCTTCAGACAGTCCGGTCATCATGCAGTTGAGTAACTTACATCTTCACATTAGTCACATTATAGTTCATTGTAGATATTCTGGGCTTTTCATGATTGCTTTGCAAATCTCCAAGGCTGTAAGCAAAGTGCTTCTCTTTGTGTTTTATCCCTTCTATCAGAAGCTGACTTACACCAACTTCTAGGAGAGGAATGGACTTATTCTCTTGAGGCTCTCTGTGCATTGAATTATAGCTATTACAGTCTTTCTACTTAAGGGCAATAGCTACCCTCCAACCCCCAGCTCCCTTTATTTACTACGTCTTGAAAGATGACCTCTTATCAAGGTGATGGCATGCATATGAGGTAAAAATAGTCTAGGGAATCCCTTTTTCTGATGGAAACGTGGCAAGTATAAGACCTGATTATAAGGCCACCTCCTAGACACAAAGTTTTAATGTACTATTATGTGCCCCACACCCCAATTTCATATCTTAAAGTTCCAATCCTCAGTACCCTGGAATGTAACTGTACAGTTGTCCATCAGTATCTATCAGGAGTTAGCTCCAGGACCCCTGTGCATACCAAAATATGCAGATGCTCGAGACTGTTCTCTAAAATAGCACAGTATTTGCATGTAACTTATGCAATCCTGTATATTTTTAATCATGTGTAGATTACTTATGATGCCTAAAACAATGTTAGTGTTATCTAGTAATTGTTTTATTGTATTGCTTAGGGAATAATGACATGAAAACGTCATTACATGCTTCATAGAAATGTAATTAAAATGGTTTTCAGTCTTTGAGTGGTTCAATATATGCATACGAAACCTGTGGATATGGAGGACTGAGTGCTCAGAAACAAGTCCCTGAAAGATGTGATTAACTTCAAATGAGACTGTTAAGATGGGGCCTTAATCCAACATGTCTGTAGTCCTTCTAAGAAGAAGAAACATCAGACATGCATATGTGCACAGAAGGATGACCATGTGAAGAGAAAGCAAGAGGGCTGCCACATATAACGCAAGGAGGGAGGCCTCAGAGAAATGCAACACAGAACCTAGATCTTGATTTTTTAACCTTTGAAACTGGTCAGAGGAGCCAGGTTATTAGAAGTTTCCTTTAGAAGGTTGGGGTTCCCCAAGTACTCATCCACCAGAAACCAGAGTTATCCTTCAGCTTAGAACCTAGCTTTGCCCCATCTGGTCTTAAAGGGAAAATGTTAGCTTTGGGGTACTCTTTCTTTTCAAATGGGACCAATCAGTTTTTGTTCTAAATTCATATGTACCTACTTTTCAAATACTGTGATGTAGCTTTGGAAAGTAGGTTGATAAAAGCAATCTATGCTAGGGAATGCCACAATGAATATGGACATAACACATCAGAATTTTTCTGTTTTGGGCAACTCCTGCATAGCCTTCAGATTTGAGGATTTTTTTTAAACCAGGGATTGAACTCAGAGGTACTTAAACACTGAGCTACATCCCCAGCCCTTTTTTATTTATTTTTTTATTTTTTTCAGTTTTTCTTTTTAAATCTTTATTAAGGAGTTGAGTTGTACAATCATAAATGCATATAAAGTGACATTATGATACACATTTGGTCTTAAACATAGTTTCCCCCACATTGCCCACTCCCCAGTCACTTGATTCTTCTATCTATATTACACCTCTATAAGAGATATACATGTATATATATATATATATATATATATATATATATATAATTTGTTTTTTAATTTGAGACAGGATCTCACTAAGTTGTTTAGCGCCTTGGTAAGTTGCTGAGGCTGGCTTTGAATTTGTGATCCTCCTATCTCAGTCTCTGGAGCCAGTGGGATTACAGGCATGCACCACCATTCCCAGCTAGATTTGAGTTTGAAAGTCACTTGCTTCCCTAATAAAAGCCGCCCTCCCAACCTTTTTACACACTTTCATAGTAACCCACATACAATTGTAATTGTATGTGTTTATGGTTGAATGCCTCACCCACCCTCAGTGTTCTAGTTGTAAACTTCATTAAGTTCAAAAACCTCCAAGCACCAATAAAAAAATTCAGAAAAAAGAAATAAAGAATCTCTGGGTGGGATGGCACATGCCTGTAATCCCAGCAGCTTTGGAGATTGAGGCGAAAGGAGTGCAAGTTGAAAGCCAGCCTCAGCAAAGAAGGGAGGCCCTAAGCAACTGAGATTCTGTCTCAAAAAAAAAAAGGGTAAATGGTTTGGGGATGTAGCTCAGTGGTTAAGTGCCCCTGGCCTCAATCTCCAAGGATTATTACTTTCTCAATCTTAAGAAATATCAAGAACCTCATCATTTCTTGTTCGTCAGTGTATCCTTAATGACAACAGCAAGGCTTTACATGTAGTAGGCCCTGAAAGAGTGTTTGTAAAATGCATGAATGTTGTTATCATTTTGAAAGGCATAATGTAGTACAGTATGGGTCTAGACTTTGCAGTCAGACAAACCTGTGATTTTTTTTATTTTTAATCCTCAACATGGCACCAAGGAGATCTTAAGCAATTTTCTTCATTTTTCATCTAAGAAGTGGAACAAATTCACTGAGTTAGTATAAAAAGCCCATGAAATTATGCATGTTAAACCTCTGGCATGAAATAGGCATTCAGTAAGTACTGAGAATTTTCCTTTCTTTCTTCTTTGGTTTGAAAGTACATGTTCTTCAAGTTTAAATGACTGAATAGATGCTGTGTTATTTTACTTTGGCTGCTGTAACAAATTGCTACAACATTAGTGACTTAAGACAATTCAAATGTGTTCTCTTAAATTTCTGGAGGTCAAAAGTCTGGATTGGTTCTGAATGGGCTGAAGTCAGGGTATAAGCAGGGATGGTTCGTGATGAAGGGTATATAGGAGAATTTGTTTACTTATCTTTTATAATTTCTAGAGGATGCTTGTATTCGTTGGTTCCCGGCCCCTCCTACATATCATTCAACTTTACATATCCTTCTCTGACTCTGACTGTAATACCTCCATTTTTCACATATAAGTGTCCTTGTTATTTCACTGGACTCACCCAGATAATATAGAATAATTTCCCAATCTTAAATATGCAGTGTTCCTTTGGCCAAATATCATAACAAACTCACAAGCTTTGGGGCATTTTTGGCAGGGAAGACAACCACCAACATTTTAGAAGAGGTATAGGGACTGGGGAGAGAAAACTCCTCAACTGAAGGCAAAAGCATGATGTCCCCTTCAGTCCTTAAAACAATGGATAAGTAGTGGGAAATACTGGACCAGAACCAACAAGTGTCAGGGGCACAGTGCTGGGGAAAGGATCGAGATGGCATATTTCCACTGATATTTTGTTTCAAAACAGTTTTGAAAGAACAGAGAGATTTCAAAAATATTTGCCAAACATCTAGAAATACCCAGATGTTTGGCTTTAAGACTGTCACAGTCTGGCCAACTAAGAGTCTATGAAATAATCCTCTAGTGAAACTAAAGGGCAGAGATGAATTAGTACATGAAGCATAACAGATCATACAGAAAGGTGATTATTGAGTTTTCTGGTGTGTACAATAAAGATTCAGTCCATCCCAACATACTGGGAAGGGACTTTGACATCAAGACACTGGTGGACACATTAGATACCTGCCTCAGTCTGAGTCAGGAATTCCTATATATCTGCAAATAATTTTTTTCACAAGTGTCTTGGCATGAGATAGAGATTTCTTCATTTCTAATCTTTATCCCATCTATTTCTTTTGTCTTTATAACAAAATGTGAACTTTCACTTTAACCCTGGCTGTTGTACCTCTAGTTTTTCCCCAAACAAAATTGGATATGAGGTTCAACTCCTCACCTTGTTCCTCTGAAGAATTACTTCCACAAACATGGTAGTGCATGACGAGGACTTTACTGAAGGTTTCATATGCTGAGTAAAATCAGCTTAACCCAGAGAACTAATGGTCGATTGTCTCCACTCATCTGTGGAGGTTGGAACTAGACCCTGGCCCTTGAGAAAGGTGGTCTATTATCATGTGTTAAATCCAGATAAGATGTAATGCTATACAACATAATCCTTTTTTAGAGATATTGTGGGAAGGGGAAGGGAGGGATAGGGTGGGTAATTGGGGGG
>PVKS010044949.1:0-14055 GCA_004027875.1 Aplodontia rufa | reverse complement strand
TGTTTGTTTGTTTGTTTGTTTTGACTTTCAGGATTATGTTGGTGTGCAGCCAAAGTTGAGAAGCCTTGACATAGTCTAATGATTCTCCAGAGGACTTTTGCCTACTTTTTCCCCAACCAGAAGAACTTTTTCAAATGCTATAGGATCCTTTGGAGAAATGCCCCCAAGACTTTTCAGGACTGATGTGAAGCATGGTCATCCACGGCGAGTGGGTCAAAGCCCTTAGTTGTGTTTGCATGAGAAAATTGAGAACCACTGATAGACACATTGGGATAGGGGAAAGGAGTCCTTGTCTGTGAAACGAACTTGAGCAAAGGACAAAGTCGGGACACCAGAAGCATCAAGAGAATGGACAGTGCTTTGGATTGACAGAAGGGTAAGGCTGGAAAGGCACTAAGGCAGCTGCCAAGGACTTTGATTGCTTGTTTTACCATCATTAGACCAACTTTTTGTTTAGACACTTTAAAATGGATTTATCTATTTCAATGTTTTCCATCCTTATCTTTTCTGTCAGTAACCAGGCCAGCAAAGCTATAGCAGTACAAGTTCACAACAGAGGAGAATGGATCCCCCTACTGGAGGGGGCTGGGGAGATGTCTGTGTTGTGAAATAGATCTGCTACATGCCAAGGAATTATCACGCGGAATTCGCGTGTCTTGCTAGCTGCTCTCCACCTTTGAGCATTTGTGCTTTATGGGTGGAATGTCATTCCTGTGAGCTGTATTAGACACCCACCCTGTTTTAATTCACAGTGGCATGTCAGAGTCACAAATTATAAGCTTTAAAATCCAGCTTCAACAACGACCAGTGAATTGGGTCATGCCACGTGCCTTATTAACATGTTCAGGCTTTTTCTGCCTCCCCATAAAAGAAAACCTTCCAAGAATTTTCTCCCACTTTGGGAGGGAATGGCTATATAATATAACAAAAATGTTTGGCACAAATTGAGTACTTAAAAAATGCTAACCGTTGTCATCATTAATGATATTGTTGCACTGGGTAGGCATAGATGGCCTGGGTTGTGGCACTGGATGCCTTGAAGAGTTCTTAAAGTGGACCACTCCCTGACCATATCTGTCACATTTCTTGATTCCAGTTCACCACATCATTGAATTGGGACTAATTATGCGATCAGGCCTAGCTCAGGCAAAAATGCTTCAGCAGTTAAACTTGGCTAATTTGGTTTCAGTTGGGAAAAACAAATCTGTAAGAGGTACCTTGGATTAAAGGAAAAGGTCCTGGATTTGGAGTCAGAGCCCATGTTCTTGGTTGGTTCTGCTGTAGACTAGAGCTGAAGGACCAGGGGTAGGTTCCTTTGCATTCTTGGGCCTCTATTTCCTTACTGATCACATAGAAAAATCAAACTGAATAACTGCTATAGTCTTAACCACTTTTAAGGCTATTTGTGAATTCATAGAAAACTAAAATTAAGACTTTGGAGGTTTACTGCCCAAAGATGTATGCCAGGGGTTGGAAAACTGAGGTCCTCAAAACAAATTCAGCCTGTCATCTGTTTTTGTATGATCCACGAGAGATTGCTCTTTCTCTCTTTGCAATTTTAAGTGATTACATTTTTATAGGCTATATAAATGTCTATATAATATGTTCACTTTTGCCTCTTCACTTTCAAAGTTTAAAATATTTACTATCTGACCTACAGAAAAATGTTTGTCAACCCTGTACTGTTCACATCCTACACAGGGAGTTCAAAATTCAAATCCTTGTGATCACATAGGTTACCAGAGAAAGTTTTGTTCTACCCTCTACTCCAAGGAGGATGACTAATCTTACATTTTTTCCTTCAGTTAAACGAATTCATGTGTTTTTTCTTAATGTTTTCTTAATGTTTCTTTAAAAATAGTTATCAAAAATACTGTCATAACATTTGTTTGACTCTGTAGTTCGGTAATGACCTTAGCCTTTTTGATTCCTTTTAGGCCATCCGAGAACTTTTTAAGTGTTTTTCAAGATTTAAACCTTTCGGCCTTCTTTTTTTCTGGGGACACTGAGCACAGTCAGCTTTCCTGGGAAATTCTGTGCTAGAGCAGGGTGACATGGCTTATTCTTTTCTAATTGTGAAGGTGTTAGGATGTGAGGGCTGATGGTGTCAGGGTCCTCTCTCCAGCCTTATGCACAGGCTGGTCTCTTGGGCGAGAAAATTCAGCTACCATAGAGGTGGACCAGCATGAATGAGCAGCAAAGAGAGAGAAATGATGGCGAGTCTGCGCTCCTGAGTAGGGTGATGGTGACTGCCCTGCTCCTGTGAGCTCTGATTTTCCCTTTAGCCCAAGTTGCTTTGTGCTGAATTTCCTCTATTTACTACCAAATTTGTTCCTAAGCAGACCATTTATTTTCTCAGAATATTAACCTCCGAACCTCAAATCTGACCTTATTTGGAAACAGAGTCTTTGAAAATGTAATTAGTTAAGGGTCTCTGGAAGAAATCATCCTGGATTTAGGGTTGACCTAGTCTTCAAATGGCCAATATCCTTTTAAGAAAAGTAGAAAACAGAGACACATGAAGAAGAAGGCCACATGACGATGGAGGCAGAGGCTGTGCTGTGTACAAAGGCCAGAGAACACCAGAAGCCACCAGAAGCTTGAAGAATCAAGGAGGGAGTCTCCCCTAAAGATCTTGTCAAGAGTGTGGCCTTTCAGACTCTTTGATGTTGGACTTCTGACTACCTGAACTGTGGGAGAATAAGTGGTTATTATTTAAAGCTACCCATTTTATAGTGAGTACTAACAGATCAATACACTCTTCTAGAATCTGGTCAGTGGACACACACGGCTCTGGCTCCTCGGAGCACCTGCTGCAGGTGTTGTGCTTCACCTGTGCCGCAGCAGTTACCATGTGGCACCCTAATGGCAAGCTCACATCTCTGGCTTCTCTATCAGAGCTGTCTCCACACAGGTGAAGGGCTTGGGCTGTCCTTTGGCTGTCTCCTCTCCTGGCACAGTGCCTGGCCTGTCACTGGAGCCCAATGCAAGCTTTGCTGCACAAATGAATGGATGAACTACTTATTTATGTCTAGCTCTGTGCTAAGCATTGAGGGACGGTAATAAGAATGTGTGGCATCTCCAGGAATTTAAAGCTTAGACGGGGAGGAAAGGCAAATCAGAAACAGATAAATAGCAACAATTCTAATGAAAACCAACCTAAATGTGGATAAAGGGGAAGCCAAGAAAATGTAATAATAAAACTCAGTATATAATAAAGTACATAGTAAAGCTCAGCCTACCAGCCCCTCCCTCCAACCTCTATAACACTGGAATCTGGAGTCTTGCGGACTCCATCAGCCTGGCTCTGCTGCTTGTGAAGCAGGAGTGACTCTCTCCAAGACAGCTGCTGCATGAACATGGCTTTTAGGGATTTTTTTTTTTTTTTTTTTGTGGGCTAAGTAAGATAAGTGATTAGACACTGACTAGCAACCGTTAAGTGCTCAGAAACTGGTAACCTGTGATTACGATTGTTACCTCTTCAGGTACTGCTGCTTATTTCTACAGAAAACCGTGCTGTCACCTAGAGTATGACGTACCTAGAGACCAACATTATTACCTCTTTCAAAGCTGGCCTGTCACTCTTCTCCTTAAAGTACATTTTTTCCTAGGCATCCAAACTTAAAAACCTTAAAGATGTGCCTCACTGCTTGTTCATCTTGGCAAATTATAGTGTTTTTTCTACTTGTCCTTTGCTTTTGGTGACTGATACTGACATTCTAATTCAAGTTAGCAAGTCACACAGGACTCTCAGAGTCTGTACTCCTTAAAGTGAATATAAGTCATGGTTAAAATTGTGTGTGTCTGTGTGTGTTTGTGTGAGATTATAGGTATACAAATCTCTGTGTATGTATAAAAATGCTATTCCTTATCTGACATGTTCTTTGAAATCTTCAGCATTTAAAATAGGATCTCAATTTGCATTTCTTTTGTGCTAACACAGAGAGTATTTTAAGTTAAAATTCAAAGTTTTAGCATATGGGAACCCTGTCTTATGTCTATCTTGTTCCCATAGAGCATATAGCAGTTCTGGAAATACGTAGGGAGTTACTGGGCCAGAACTCTAGGGAATAGCTCTCTGGATTTCTTCATGCCTCTTGACCTACAATGGGATCTCCAAAAGGCCAACAAGTTCTCAAGTCCTGTCAACCCAGCCTTCAAATGTGTGTCAAACAGAACTACTTCTCACCATCCCCACTACTCCACTCTTGGTCTAATCACCATTATCTCTTGCCTAGACAATTTGAAACATCTAATAATAGCTTTTCACACATCCTTCTGTTTAATTCTATTCTTTGCACAGTATCCAGAAAGATATTTTAAGTCATAAACCTTAAAATACTCCCTATCATATTTAGAGGACATTTGAAACTTGAACTCCTCTGAGTGGCCTGTGAGGCCTACTGTTATTCCTTGTGAGCTCTAAGCATTCTTCTTGCTGTATATTTTGATCTAGCCATGGAGCCTTTTTCTTGTTCTTCAAACATTGAAGCACATTTCTGTTGTAATAGTCACAATTCTACCTCAATAACGCCATGTAACACACATTCAAATCTCAATTATGTAAGTGACTTGAACCAAGTGCTCATGGATTTGTGAACTGGTTGGGGCAGGTCGGCTTCAAGCTGTGAGTCAGATTCAGATGGGCTCCATGTATCTTATTCTGGGAAAAGTAGCCACTCAAGGCATATCTTCTGATGGCGGATTGCAGAAGCACTGGAGGCCAAGAAGAACTACACAACAATTATCAAAACTTCTCAACAGTTGTGATTCTGTTGTATTTATTTACTGTCAAAAGCTAGACTCAGCCCCTCCAGCCTTGGTTTATTCTGTCATTATACTTTTGTCCTTGATTGTTTGATGATGAATCTTTCCTAATTGTAAGGCAAAGTTTAATGAATAAAGATAAAAAATAATAATTAAAACAAGCTGATGGAAGTCTAGCTCTGTCCAGAGTGAAGCTGTAGAAGGCTGGGGAGAGAGGGAGAATTTTGAGCAAATGCTCTCTACCCATTGATCTTGGGAACTCACTAATGTAATATCTTCTTGGGCTTCTTTCTTACCAGATCTAATCTAATTTCCTTACTTTATCCATATAAGTCCTTCTTCAAATACTATATTGTAGGAAATCCCCCCTTCTTTGTTTTTATCCTTTAACCTCTCCTGAGATAGATTCCCAGAAAATGAGCAATTCTCTAATATATAACTTGCTTCCCCCCACCCCAATGTGTTTGGTATACTTTGGATCTGAACTGTTCCCCAAATGTCGTTTGTTGAAGGCCTGGTCCCCAGCTGATAGTGCTATTGGGAAATGGTAGAAATTGTAAGAAGTGAGGCCTCGTTGGTGGAAGTAGGTCACTGAGGGTGTGCCGTGGAAGGGTATATCGTTTCCCACACCCTGTTATCTTTTTCTGTTTGCTTCCTGGCTGCCATGAGGTGAGCATCTCTGCTCTGCCATGCTCTCCCTCCCATGGTGCTTGCCTCACCAAAGGCCCAAGGAAGCAAAGTGACCATGGACAACAACCACTGATGCCATGAACCAAAAAAATTTTTCCCTCTCTAAGTTGATTTCATCAGGCATTTTGTCACAGTGACAGAGAGAGATCACTAATGCAATGTTTCCCCTTGAAGTGATTATCCTGTATTTATGTAGTTACCCTTCCTTCTGGGTACCTGCTATTCGCCATGAGGGCAGAAACATGTCTATTTCCATATCTACATCCCCAGCATGTGGAGAACTGCAAGACTAGAGTACTAGTAATATTGGTTAGATTAGGCAAATTAAACAGCACCAATAATTACTTCATTTTCTTGGAAGGAAGATTTATTATTCCAGAAAACTACATACATTTTTCCTACATGTTTAAAGCTCTGTGTGTGCGTGTGCACACGTGCACGTAACACAGGTGTGTTCATTTCCTACTTTTATTGGAAGGTTACTTTAATGCATTCTAAAATCACGTATAGATTTAGATTCCCAGAACATTACATTTGTCTAACTAATATAACATTTAAAATTTTGTATATTGTACACATATTTTATAATATTTGTCCTCAAAACCAGCCTTTTCTCTTGATTCTTCAATTTTTGTCAAGTGGGATTCAATATTCTACTAGACTAGGAATTCTAGAATTACATTTGACATTTAATTTTCTCTTTTCTCCTCATTTAATTAATGCCTGGTCATGACGTCTCCTCCACACCATGGTACCGCTCACATCCTATTTTCTTTCTTTCCTGTTTCTATCTCTGAATTTCAGACCTCTCCCTATCCCTGAGGAGCAACATCTTAACTTGTTTTGCTGCTTCTTATCCATTGTAAACGTATGTTTCAGAACTCCAATTTCAAAGTGAAGTTCTGATTATGTGACTTTAATAATTGAAAACACTCATGTCTTTCCAATAACAGGCTGTATTAGAAAAAAAATCTGTGTAGAAAGTGTAACTTTGCTGTTGCTTTGAAATATGAGTCATTCCTCTTTACAAATATAACTATAAGGAATTATTTGCTTCAGATTAAAACAAAAATCAGTGATCAACTCATCAAAAAAGTTAAAAAAATGATTTTTCATTTGAAATTCAAATTTAAGTGAATATTTTGTATTTTTATTTGTTAAACAGACAATTCTACCTGGAAAGCAAAAGCAGGAAACCTTTGAAGAATTTTCTAAAAGCAAAAAAAAAATGTACAGGCTTATCACAAAATCTCAACCCCAAAGAAATGTGACTATTTGATTTCTGAATTATTCATCATGGTCTTCATATCAACAGCTTTTTTTCATTAATATGTATCTGAAGCACAACTGAAGAAATGTTGTCAGCATGGTCTTCTACAATGTAAAATCAATTCAGATTTAGGAATGCCTCACAGAAACTCCAAGTTGTCCCTAAGATCAAAATAAAAATGTTTTTGCGTCATGACACAGTTTCTGTCATGTCAAATCCTTCCAGAATTTAGGAATGGAATTGTTAGTTGTTCCCATTTAATAGATGCCAAGAGAGCCTAGATGTTTGTTTTAATCTATCCCTCAGAGACTACCATGAAAAGGGTACCTTTTCTTTCTTTCTTTTTTCTTTAAAGAGAGAGTGACAGTGAGAGAGAGAGAGAGAGAGAGAGAGAATCAATTTTATTTAGCTTTTCATGTGGCTTTCATTGCTCTGACACTTCGTTGTGTGCATGGTGCTGTTTGAACCCACATCCTTGGGCATGCAAGGCAAGTGCTTTAGCCTCTGAGCCACTGCTCCAGCCCATAAAGGTACCTTTTCAAAACATAAAGTGAGCATGTGTTCTGAAGAGAATCAACAACTATAATAATAAACCTTACATTTATATGCTGTTGACAAACATCACATTTGATCTTCAGAAAATGCTTGTGAGGTAGTTATTACCTCCTTTTTAGTGAAGAGGGGAGTGAATTCAAAGTTGGAGTAATAGAGTTAAGCATTTTTGTCACTTGAAGAAAGGCCTATATTATTTTGTTAGAAAAAGCAAGTAAGTGATGAATACTAGTTTCCTTGAAGCTGATGTAACCTTTCCCCTATATAACACTAGTGACACAACTTCAGTGCTTTAGTGGAAAGGGTCCAAGCATTTTAATTTGCCATTGAGGAGTAACTGAGAAAATGGTACTGACCTAGTTTTCAACAGTGTGGTCATTCAAATACAACATATATTTTGGGGTTATTATTATTCATCTAAAAATAATATGAGAATCCATTTTTTGAGGACTTCTATGTGCTAGACACTGCCAGATGCTTTATAACTAATTTATCAGAGGAAGCCTAAAAGCCTGGTAAGACCCTTTACTCTTCTGTTAAATACTCACTATTCTACTCACCATGATCTGTTTTGCCAGCTTCTTAGAAATAACTGGGCCATCTCTCTCTCTCTCTCTCTCTCTCTCTCTCTCTCTCTTTTAAAGAGAGGGGCAGTGAGAGAAAGAGAGAGAAGAAAATCAATTTTATTTAGTTTTTCATGTGGCTTTCCTTGCTCCAACACTTAGTTGTGCATATGGTGGTACCTGGGTTTGAACCCACGTCCTGGCACATGTGAGGCAAGTGTGTAACCATTGAGCCACCCCTCTAGCCCCTGGCCTCTTTTATTTTCCAAGTTAGTCAGTGCAGTACCCAGGTATAAGGAAGCTCCATTTTGATTCATTAGCACTCTGACCTCATTGTCCTGCTCTCCATCGCCAATCCTTTATCAATGTTGATTAGCTGGAGGGTTTATTTGGTTTATAGAAGGCCAGTCTAGCTTTCACAGGTGAAGCAAAACCAAAATTTTCCATTCTTGCCAGTGCACAAGCACCATGGTTTCCATTCACATCTATGTTGCTGAACAATGGCCCTGCAGGGTCCCTTGTGTAGGCATCTGTTCTGTAACCCCACTCTTGCTGACCCAGGAGTATGTTCAGCCTGTGGTCTTTCCCTGTGCTTGCTTTATAGGGCTCCGGACATACTCACTTGTTTGACTAGTGTTCCTTATACCACAACACCATGTAAGGCAGGCTAGGTAGCTGGTTTGGAGATGTTTCCAGAGTCAGACTCCCACTATGCTAGAATCAGCTTCTCTCGTGAAACCTCAGGGCCTAAAGTTGATCCAGGATCACCAGCCCAGACTCTACCTTATGACTTCTCATTTGGATTATGTCCTTCCATTAGACCTTGGTCAGGGCCACCCCGTGCTGACAGATTTTCCTTATTCGAAATCTTGGGGAATGGGGGCTGTTCATTCATTCATATATTAATTAATTCATGCAACATTTATTTATCATGCACTTGCTGTGTGTAGGACACTTTTCTTTGAAAGAAACAAAATAGAGAGTCTTTACTGACATATATTTCAAGAGAAAGTGGAATTACATACAAAATTGAATACATAGAATGTCAGGTTATTATAATTGCTTTGGAGACCAACAAATTAGGAGTTGAATTAAGAGACAGGGTGCTGGCAACAGTTACTATTTTAAATAAGGTGGTCAATGCAGAACTCATTGAGAAAAGGATATTTGATGAAAATGATGGAAGAAGTTGGAATCAGCAATACAGCCTGGGGGAAGGCAGAGGAACAGAATGAACCTGTGATACGGATGTGATTCACATCTTCTGGGAAGATCAAGGAAGGCAGGTGGCTGGAACAGAGCAAGAGAGGTGAATAGTAGCAGGAGAAATGGTTAAGGAGGCAGTAGGGAGCCGGATTATAAGACTATGTGAGATTTGGGATTTTACTCAGAGTGAACTGGGAAGCTACCAAAGGTTTTTGAGCACGGTAAGGATATGACCTGATTTAAGTTTCCCCAGGGTCAGATTGGATTCTGTTGGAAAGTAGACCTTGAGAGAATGTAGGTATAAGAGTAGTCTTCTGGCTAAATCTGGTGAACTGATTATATACATTTTCCTGGATGTCTCCTGAAATTCCACTAAAATGAGACTACACAAGTAAAACAATTTTAAGCTCATAAGAGATAAAATGGGCAACTTCAACAGTTAAAATATATGCAATTTTAAATTCAAAACATGTAGAGAATGTTACCAGATACTGTACTGAGCAGTGAACAAAGCAGTTTCTGTTTTCATTTCATAGATATATTTTGAGTGAAGGTGGAGTTTGTTTTTAGAAAAATACAGATCAGATCTTTGAACTTAATGTAGTAGGTTTTGCAACTTAGCATCTTGCAAAGCAAGATAAAGACCAAGAAGTCTGTTCACTCCAGGGAATCCCAGAAAGGTCCAGGAGTTGGAGGTTCCTTTCATCCCAGAAGTTATGGAAAAGGATGGGTTAGAAATAGGGGGACCAATGAA
Organism: Aplodontia rufa; assembly: GCA_004027875.1. NCBI lineage: Eukaryota > Metazoa > Chordata > Mammalia > Rodentia > Aplodontiidae > Aplodontia > Aplodontia rufa. The sequence goes on along the minus strand of PVKS010044949.1, from coordinate 4,253 downwards.
AGACTCTACATAGAACAGATGAATCCTCAGATTCATGTAAAACATACGCTTACTTTCTAGTGACATTATACTTGAGAGGGACCAGGAAATATCAGAAAGTCAGTGTGAAAACTTGAAATTAAACATTACAAATTGAATGTTGAGCCCTATTGTCCTTTCTTCCCCAAACTAATTCCCAAAAGCTGCAGCCAGATATACATACATTCCCAGTGAGAGGTGTGAGGAATTAGTGTCTGGAAGAAACTTCCAGTCTGATCAAAGCCTATAGATATTGATGCAGACCCCTGATAAGCAAGCTGCCTGCTGTCCATTTGTCCTAGAGCAATGTCCACCAGGCATTAGCTCTGCTCAGGAACCACAGGCTTCCACTTGCCTATGTTTTTAGCAACTTGCTATACAGGAAGGAACAACACAGATCAGTGCTTCAGCGATGGCTTCATGGAGAAGGGAGGAAGACAGCTGAGGAAGGAAGAGTTGCATCTCTGCTGTCAATAGCAGGGTGTTTCAGGGCGAGGAAGCCTCAAGAATATAATTGGGACAGTAAGGATATTGGTGAGCCTAAGGAGGAAGGCTGCATTCCAAAGAATGGGAAGGAACTTTGGATGATCAAATAATAGAAGACCCTGTAGGCAAGCGGGGAAATTTATACTTGATATACCCTAGAGTTTAACAAACATTTCTTGAGTTTTTTGGGGAGAGGAAGGTGAGTCAGGCATGCTCCCTGCCCTAAGAAGCTAAAAGTGTAGTGACAAAGAAAGGCCCACAAGTAGCTGAGGAAGGTTCAGTACTGTGATGGGTGATGGATACCATGGGAACTCACACAGGGGCCACCCTGCCCTGGGAGAACAGAAAACACACCCTGGGGTAGGAAGAGGATTTGTGTTGAGTTCTGAATGCTGTTGCCATGGCGGGCAGGAGAGGGAGTTTCTGGCAAAGGGGCCATGTGGACAAAGGTTGGGAAACATGAAGGAGGTAGAAGAATTTTCGATGCTCAGTTGTTGTGGTCAAGCATTGGGAGGGGAGGGAGGTGCAGGAGAGGTAGCCACGGAGAATGTGGGTTCAAACCGAGGAGAGCTGCTGTGCCATTCAAGGAGTGAGTGGGAAGTCCTGGAAGACTTTTTGGAAGAAGGATAATGTGGTTGGGGTTGAGCTGTGGATTGGCAGCGCCTGGCATGTGCAAGGACGCAGGTTCGAACTCCCACACCACCTATACAACGGTTTCCAAGCGACAGCCACATGAAAAGCTGAATACAATTGATTCTCTCTTTCTCTCACTGTCCTTTTCTCTCTTAAAAAAAAAAAAAAAAGAATCCTGTGGTCAGAGTTTTGGAGAACTTGTCTGCATGAGTCCTGGGGAGTGGATTTCCGCAGAGATTGAGGGGGAGGGATTGCAATTATCAGACGAGAGCTGAGCAAGGGCAGATGTACCAGAGGGACTTGCTGAAGAATGGACATGAGGAGCAGCATAATATCACAGCAGTGCAGCAGGGACCTAGTTCAAATCCTGTCTGTGACCTTAAACAAGTACTTTATCTTTCTTACCTCCTTCCATAGATTATTTATTTCTTCCTTTTTCTCTTTTTCGATTTCTTGAAAGCTTCAATTTGCCTTCCCGACACTGCTGGTACACGTTCTTGCTGCTCTACTTTCACCCTGAACACCTCTTTGACTTTCCTGCCTTTAAATCCAGACTCACTCATGTGCTATCAGAGCCACGTGGTTTTCTGACCAGGCCTTCACTTTCTTCATAAGGATTCTTTGCAATTAAATCCTTAGAATTTCATTCTTTAGATTTTTTTAATCTTACACTTTGGAATATCTGGTCTCTGTACTTTAAAACTTTTTTACTGTTTTAAAATCTTGTTTGTGGAATTCCAGGAGGCTGTAACAATGACCATGTGGATAGGTACTAACTCTCTGGGTGGTTCAATAATCCTGGACCCCCAAATGGCACATGATGGACACCAGCAGCTTGCACACTTTGTCTGTACTACTGATGAGAAGATTGGCTCAGTCTGGCAAGCTGTTGGTTAGGCAACGAAGGTTCAGAGTAGTGGGAAAGAGGCACAAGAGATATGACTTCAGGGAATGCCCAGAGTGAACTTACGATAGGGCACATCTGTGCACACGTGTGTGAGCTACTGAGTATACACAAGCATGCTTTCCTTGTTGTATGTACATGACTACATGTGCCACTGCAGGTTTATATAGAGGGGGTCTTGTGGTATTTGATACAAGTAAGCCTTTACACAAAGTAGGTCTGACACTTAGAGGATTATTATGAGTACCGAATTTCCAACTCTTCAATGATGTCAGATCATACCATACATTAGATCTGGCAGACGGTAAAAGAACTGGTCACTCTCAGGTACCTGAGAAACAACCTGCATTCCTTAATTTAAGGCACTACAATAAAAAAAAAGCCCATGACCCCAATAAAGCTATGAATAACAACCTGGCACTACAGGGCTTTGCTCAGCCTCCTTGGCCAGTGTAGCTTAGTCTTGGACATCATTGCTGTGTGCATTTTCCTCTAGGTCACACAGAGAAGCCACACCTCTCAGGTGTAGTCAGCTGCCTTCTGAAATGACTGTCACTCTAGAACTATAAAGTAGCTAATGACATACTGCTGTCCCATATGCTAACCGAGTCAGTGTGACTTTATTTCCCCTGGGATAAGCTCAAAGGCTCAGAGATTTTCAGAAAACTTGGAATGAAACTGTGACTTAATTTGTAGTCAGACAGGGTGTGATGGATCCTTGGTAGGGCTTAGCAGCTGTGGCCTATCCGCATTGAAGCAGTGATGTACACAGATGTTGCTATAGTGATCTCCATAACTCAGAGGGTGTGGGAATTTAGGGATTCCCAAGGGAACTCTGAAATTCCTTGCACCAGGCCCTTATAACATGGCATTCATAGGCATTCAAATAGAAGTTTTACCAATTAAGATCCCTAAAAATTTAGTCATTTGATAGCCATATGCAAGAATAATATAAACCTTAACAGAATTTTTGTACATAAGCACATGTGTGCGTGCGTGCATGCGTGTGTGTGCGTGTGCACATGAATGTGTGTGTGTGTGTGTGTGATAGAAATATAATGGTAATTTCCTACTATTTCTATTAATTTCTTAAAAGGAAGAAAAGAACCCTTGCATGTATCTTATCTACATTTTCTAGAATCATAACTATTTTCTTGATATCTAATAAATCATCTGGAATCCAAAGTTTTTTCTCTTTACAGTATATTCTTTACATTACATTCTTGCAATAATCTGCACTTTAGTGTCTAAATTTTAATAATAATTTAGTTGTCTTGCTTAACAAAAGTTATGGAATTCCCACTCTGTGAATAGAATTATACTGTATGATCATGCTTCATTTATGAAAAATGGTAAGAAGGAGAAGAATTCATTCATTTTGAAGCTGTGATATCTAGTGTTTCTTTTTGTAGTTCCATTATTTAAAATCCCCAAATACCTTGAAGAATCAAAATCTAATTTAAGAGTGTGGATATGCAGATACAATAGACAACAATTTATAAGATCTGCAAGTGAAGAGAATTTTTTGTCTGGTTGATACTAAATTGCTCCTCAGATCAAAAATCACATTCATTCCTTCAACACATTGGTTGAACACATACTCTGTGCAGGTGTAGCTCTTGGATGCACCCTGGTGAATGAGATAGTTAAGAGTCTCTGTTTTCATGAACTTATGGTCCAGTGGAGAAGAGACAGCAACTGCATAAGCTCACATGAATATGCCACTGTAACTTGAAAAATGCATGCATAATTAAGCAAGGCAATGTGATAAAGGATACCTGGGAAGCTGCTTAAATGCACATTAAATATGTGGTGTGATTACATGTTTGGCTAAGAATGGAGTATACACAGAGGCATTTATACCTGCACATTAGTATTGCATGCTTGACTAAAATCATGGTCATTTATAATAAGGACCTGATGATTTAGTTTTGAACGACATAGGCAGATAAGGAAGAGGAGACATCTATTTGTGGTTTCTTCTGAGATCAAAGGAATTTTCTCACTCTGAGGGTGAATGAAGGATGACTGTAGGGGTGGGGGCTGTTGAAATTGAGGTTCCCTTTATCAAAGATGCTGGAGAAAGAAAGAGTTTAAGTGTTGGTATAGGACTGATTCTAAGGAGAAAAAGGAAATGTGTTGAACATCTACATTGCAGCAGGCATTTTATTCATCATCTCATTAATACATGGGTATTGTTTCTATTTGGGAG
>PVKS010044948.1:0-14053 GCA_004027875.1 Aplodontia rufa | reverse complement strand
TGTGAGGTGCTGGGAACATTACAGGTTCACAGGGTAGAGACTCTGCTGCTGAACTAAACTTCTCTAAAACACAGCACACCTTGCTCCACACACAAATTAATGACAATATTCGACTATACTGTAATACAAAGAATAGAAGAGACAAAACGCCAAACTAGAGATCAGTAGAGGAAAGGGACCAAAGAGTAGGAGGCAGGGAGGAAGTGGGAGTGTTAGGGAGTGATCTTGGCCAAACTATATTATTATATTGTGTGCATGTATGAATATGTAACAACAAATCCTATCATAATGCACAATTATAATGCACCAATAAAAAAGTGACAAAAATAAATCAAACTAATTACCAGGCCCCAATTAGAAACAGCTAGGCATGGGCTCCTTGGTCCCACTTATGGACATCCACTACTACAGCAAAAACAGAATTAACACAAAATCTGTGGATACCAAACCTACAAGGTGCTACCAATCTGGATCACTCTAGGACATTTTGGCAAGTGAAGACTGTGCCCTAAAAAGGCCCACAAATAAGAGTGGAAGAGAAATCCCTCTCAACATGCATAAAATCCAACACAGGTATACAAGAAATATAAAAAAACAAGGTAAAATGACACTTTATAGACTTTATACTTTGCCAGCAACTGACCCCAAAGATATTGAAGTAGATGAAATATCAGATAAAGAATTCAAATGTCGTACTAGGAACCAGGCATTTATTTTTAATGATGTATATTGTTGATCAATGAATTCCAGAAGAACACAAGATAACAACCAAATGAATTACGGAAGTCAGTACAGGATATAAATGAAAAACTCAATAAGGAGATGGAAATATTGAAAAAAGAACCAAACAGAAATCTTGGAAATGAAAGACACAGTAAATCAAATAGTGTTCAGTTGAAAGTTTCTCTAATAGAGCAGACAATGCTGAAGAGATAATCTCAGAGCTGGAAGGCAAAGTGGCCAGCCTTGAACATTCAGACAGCATTAAAGAAAAGAAGATAAGTAACCATGATCAGAATATACAGAAACTCAGGGATAACATTAAGAGAACAAATTTAAGAATCATTGGAATGAGGAGGGCTGTGAGATGCGGGCTAATGGAATGGACAACCACTTCTGAGAAATAATAACACAAACATTTCCAAATCTTCAGAATGAGATGGACATCCAGATACAGGAGGCATTCACATTTCCAAATAAACAATATCAAACAAGAACCTCTCATGACACATTATAATTAAAATACCTATCATACAGAAAATGGATAGAACTTTTAAAGCCTCAAGAGAAAAAGGTCAGGTCACATTTAGAGGCAAGCCAGTCAGAATCACTTCTGATTTCTCAGCACAAACTCTAAAAGATAGGAGGACTTGAAATGATGTGATCCAAGTTCTAAAAGAAAATAACTATTAATCAAGACTGCTTTATCCAGCAAAGCTATCCTTCAAAATTGAAGACAAAATAAAAACCTTCCAAGATAAGCAGAAACTAAAAGAATGCACAACTAATAAAATGATACTGTAGAAGTTACTTAAAGAAATACTCCCCACAGAAGAAATAAAAAACAAACCCCAGAACTCACAAATGAACACATCTCATTTGAAATAGCTAAGAAAATGAGAAACAGGATCAAATTAAACATAAAGAAATCAAAATGGCAGGAGTTAATAAATATCTCTTCATCATAACATTGAATATAAGTGGTCTCAACCCTCAAGACATAGCCTGGCGGAATGGATTAAAAATAAGATCAAATTACATGTTGTCTGCAAGAGATACACCTTACAGGCTAACACAGTCACAGACTGAAAGTGAAAGGATGGGAATTGGTATACCATAGAAATGGAGTCTGAAAACAAGCAGAATTGCTCCTCTCTCATATCTGACAAAGCAGACTTCAAACTAAAATTAATCAGAAGAGACTAAGGAGGACACTTTGTACTGGTAAAGGGAACAATGCAACAAGAAGATATAATAATAGTAAATATTTATGCCCCAAATATGGGTGCAGCTAATTACATAAAAGAGATACTACTTAAACTGAAACATCAGATAGACCCCAGTACAATAATATTGGATGATCCAACACATCTCAGTTACCACTAGATAGGTCATCCAGACATAAACTTGGTAAAGACTTTTTGGACCTAAAAAATATTATTAGTCAAATGGACTTAACAGACCTCTATAGAGTATTTCATCCAACAACAGCTAAATACACTTCCTTTTCAGTGGCTCATGAAACCTTCTCCAAAACAGACCATATTTTAGGCCACAAAGCAACTCTTTAGCAAATACAAAAAAGATATAATTCCTTCCATCTTATCAAATCATAATGGAATGAAAGAAATCAACATGAAAAAACCCTACAGAAACTATATAAAAACATGGAGATTGAGCAATACATCATTTTTTTAAAGAGAGAAGGACAATGAGAGAGAGAACCAATTTTTTTATTGAGTTTTTCACGTGGCTTTTGTTGCTTTGACATTTAGTTATGTATGTGGGTGCTGGGGTTTGAACCCGTGTACTTGCGCATGCTGGGCAAGCGCTGTAACCACTGAGCTACCACTCCAGCCCCGAGTAATACATTTTTGAATGATGAATGAGTAATAGAAGAAACCAAGGGGAAATTTAAAAATTCTTAGATTCAAATTAGAATAGTGATACAACATGCCAGAACCTCTGGGCCACTATGAAGGCAGTTCTAAGAGGACAGTTTATGAGTGCCTATATTAGAAAATCAGAAAGATCTCAAATAAACAACCTAATGATGCATCTCAAGGTCCTTGAAAAAGAAGAACAAAGCAAGTCCAAAAGCAGTAGAAGGAAGGAAATAATTAAGATCACAGTTGAAATTGATGAATTTGAGAAAAAAAATACAAAGAATCAATGAAACAAAAGTTGGCTTTTTGGAAAGATAAACAAGATTGATAGGTCCTTAGCCAAACTAACAAAAACAAAAAAAAGAAAACCAAAATTAATAAAATTAGAAATGAAAAAGGTGAAATCACGCCTATCACAGAAATTTGGTGGATTATTAGGAACTATTTTGAAAATTTATATTCTAATAAATTGGAAAACCAAGAAGAAATGGATACATTTGTAGACAAATATGATCTACTTAAACCGAATCAAGAGGGCATAGAGGGGGTGGAGTGGTGTCTTAGTGGTTACAGTGCTTGTCTGGCAGCCACAAGGACCTGGATTTGAACTTCAGCACCACATACACAACTAAGTGTCAGAGCAATGTAGACCGGATGAAAAACTTAGTAAAATTGATTCTCCCTTTCTCTCTCTCACTATCCCCTTCTGTCTCTTTTTTAAAAAAGAGGATATAGAAAACCTAAACAGACCAATAACTTGTAATGAGATAGAAGCAGTAATAAAAGGAAAAATCCAGGACCAGATGGATTCCCAGCTGAATTCTACCAAACCTTTAAAGAAGAACTCATGGCAATACTCCTCAAATTATTCCATGAAATGGAAAGGGATGGAACAGTTCCAAATTCATTCTATGAAGCCAGTAATCCACTTATACCAAAACCAGATAAGGACACATCAAGGAAAGAAAAGAGACAAATATCCCTGATGAATTTATTGCAAAAATCAGCAACATATTAAGGAGACTGTACAACATGACCAAGTTGGTTTTATTCCAGAGATGCAAGGATAGTTTAATACATACAAATAAATAAATGTAAATTACATAAATACAATTAAGGACAAAAATCAAGTAGTCATCTCATTAGATGCAAAGAAGGCCTTTGATAAAATTCTGCACTCATTTGTGATAAAAACACTGAAGAAACTAGGGATAGAAGGAACCTACTTCCACATCATAAAGGCTATCTATGAAAAACCCAAAGCCAACCTCATAGTAAATGTGAAAAAACTGAAAGCATTTCCTTTAAAATATGGAACAAGACAAGGATGTCTACTTTCACCATTCCTAATTAATATAGTGCTAGAAATTCTAACCAGAGTAATTAGGGAAGAGAAGGAAATAAAAGGGATTAAAATAGGAAAGAAAGAAGTCAAAATATCACTGTTGGCAAATGATATGATCCTATACCTAAAAGATAAAAAAATTCCACCAAAGGACATCTAGCATTAATGAACAAATTTGGAAAAGTAGAAGTTTACAAAATCAACATACAAAAGTCAATATCTTTCCTATATACCAACAATTAACCTGCTGAGAGAGAAATCAGTAAAATAATTCCATTTACAAAAGCCTAACAAAACAACAACATACCTAGGAATAAATCTAACCAATGAGGTGAAAGGCCTCTACAATGACAACTATAAAACATTGAAGAAAGAAACTGAAGAAGACCACAGAAGATGGAAAGACCTCCCATGTTCATGGATAGGGAGAATTAGTATTGTTTAAATGGCCTTACTACTGAAAAGCAATATATAAAGTCAGTGCAATCCCTATCAAAATGCCAATGACATTCTTTTTTTTTTTAAAGACATAGAGGGACAATGAGCGAGAGTGACAGCAAGAGAAAGAGAGAGTGAATAAATCATTTTTATTGAGTTTTTCATGTGGTTTTCATTGCTCCAACACTTCATTGCATACGTGGTGATGGGGTTCGCACCCATGTCCTTGCGCATGCCAGTCAAGCACCGTAATCATTGAGCCATCACTCTAGCCCCTACCAATAACATTTTTAACAGAACTAGAAAAAACAGTCTTAAAATTCATTTGGAATAATGAAAGAACCAGAATAGTCAAAGCAGTTCTAAGCCGAAAAGGCAATGCTGGAAGCACCACAATACCTGACTTCAAATTCTACCATAGAGCTATAGTAACAAGAACTGCATGATTCTGGCATAAGAACAGACACATAGACCAATGTTCAGAATAAAAGACGCACAGACAAACCCATACCTCTACAATCATCTGATTCTTGACAAAGGTGCTGAAAACATACATTGGAGAAAACATAATCTTTTAAACAGTGGTGCTGGGGAAACTGATTATCCATATGTAGAAGAATGAAACTAGATCCTTATTTCTCATACTGCACAAAAAATCAACTAAAAATGGATCAAAGACCTAGGAATCAGACCAGAAACTATGCAACTCGTAGAAGAAAATGTAGGGTTGACACTGCAGCTTATAGGCACAGGCAGCAACTTTCTCAATAGAACTGCTAAAGCTCAGGAAATAATGCCAATAGGATGGCATCAAATTAAAAAGCTTCTGCACAGCAAAGGAAACAATTAGGAATGTGACTAGAGAAACTACAGAATGGGAGAAAGTCTTTGCTACTCTTCTGACAAAGGATTAATATCTAGATATAAAGGACTCAAAAAACTATATACCAAAAAATCAAATAACCCAATTAATAAATGGGCAAATGAATTAAACAGATCGTTCTCAAAAAAAATACAAATGACAAGCAAATATATGAAAAAAAATGTTCAACATCATTAGAAATCAGAAAAAGGCAAATCAAAGCTATAGCATGATTTCATCCCACACCAGTCAGAATGGCAGTCATTAAGAATACAAATAATAATAAATGCTGGAGAGGGTGTGGAGAAAAAGGAACATTTTTACACTGTTGGTGGGAGTGGGATTGTAATTAGTACAGCTACTGTTGGAATCAGTATGGAGTGTCCTCAACAAACTAGGCATGGTACCACCATGCGACCCAGCTACACCACTCCTAGGTATTTATCCTAAAGAATTAGTTATCATGCCACAGTGGTGCATGTATAACCATGTTAAGAGCAGCACAATTCACAATAGCCAAACTATGGCATCAATGTGGGTGTCCATCAGTTGATGAATGGAGAAAAAAATGTGGCATATATACACAATGAAGTTCTTATTCAGCCATGGAGAAAAATGAAATTATGTCATTTGCAGGAAAATGGTTGGAAATAGAGATAATTATGTTAAGTGAAATAAGTCAAACTCAGAAGGTCAAGGGTCTTTTGTTTCTCTCATAGGCAGAAACTATGAAAGTCCCATTAAATGGTTTCAAATAGTTGTTACATATAAGTCACATATGTTATTACATATATATATATTACAAATCCCATCGTTATATACAACTATATATAGTATATATGCCTATATCCAACTATAATGCACCAATCAAAAATGTGGAAGGAGAAAAAAATAAAGCAAAAAGCAGAATTCAGCCACATCTTATCAACTCGATTGGTACTATTAATCCAGTATTATATCTCATTTGGAATATTGTACTAGCCTCCTCACTGGTCTCTCTCTATCCAGAGAAATCATTCTGGCTGCTATATGGAGAAAAGACTACATCTGGGCTGAAGTGATTCCTCTTAAATGTACATGAGATCATGTTACTCTTCTCATCACACTCTATCATGGATCCCATTTCTTTTTTTAAAGTTTTTTAGTTGTAGATGAACACAACTTTTAATTTACTTATTTATTTTTATGCAATGCTGAGGATCAAATCCAGTGCCTCACACATGCTTGGAAAGCACTTTACCAATGAGCTATGAGACCAGCCCCTCATAGATCCCATTTCATATACAATACAGTCTCAGGTTTTTGAAGCTTAAGGCTTTATAAGACCTGAGATGTAAATTCATATTAGTGGCTCATTTGCCCTAGTGCTCGCTGATATTTTATACAGTCTAGGTGTGAAAATAAATTAGGGTTACTGTGGCAAGCACTGTACTATCATAAATTCAGGCCAGTCATAATCAGTACAATCTCCCTGGAATGCAGTTTTTCCTTATAAATTTGAACTCTGTTCAAATTTTTGTCAAGTTGGTTAATGAAGATTATCTTTGCTCTATCTGTAGGGAAAACAGACTGCTATGAGGCCAAAAATGTAAACAGGAAGGAGCTTTTAATTTTTCCTTTAGGCAGAAAAGCCAACTTGTTATTTGTTTTGTAAAGCACTTATAAATTCGCTTTATGTGATAAACATGTGGTTAAAATCAATTGTACTAGATGCAAATAATTCTTAGTCATGTAAACTTTTAAATTTTTCTCTGCTTTGTATTCCTGATGTACTTTCTTCTTCATGTCAGCAGCATTACTAAATGTTAAGATAAGAAGTTACACAGAACATCCTTTCTTTGATGTCTTCCAAAGTTGTCCTCTCAACTTGGGGAACTGGAGGAGATTTTTGCTATAACTATTGTGAAACCTCAGCATTTGTGACTCGGTTGGAAATATACACAAAGTTGAGCAGCAAGGGAAATATGGATCTCAAAGTCTACGTACTTTGCTCTTACAGAGTGGAGACCCACCCTGGGATTTGAGCCTATGAAGAAGGAACTTTCTGATGGAACTTCATGGTTATCTAGTTTCCATTTAAGTCTTAGAAGACAGCAAATCAAAAATAGGGAGGGTATTTGTGATGGGTAGGGCTACTAGAAGTCAGTGTTCCAGGAAGTGACAGTCGACTTGGAATGTGCAGAGATAGCAGAATTAATAGCACTCAAGCTATTTGAAACCATTTAATGTAAAGCCCTGAAGACGTTGTCACATTATAGCCTAGTCAGTAAAAATGTTTCAGATGATTACACTGAATCATCTGAAACACACACGTGCATGCACGTGCGTGCACACACACACACACACACACACTACCTAGGCAACATTCTGATTAGGATGGAAAATAGTTTGGAAAAGTGTGTAGTTAAAATGGTTTTGAAAAAATGAAACTGGTATAATCAAAGCAGTAAATTTTAGTTTTACTGAATATGGACTTTCTTGCTCTCAGAATCTTATAGATTGACAATTATTTGCTATTCCTTCATGAGGTTAGCAGATGACTGAACCTATGACTTCATAGAGTGAAAGAGACCTCTTAAACAGCCTGGGATCAAAATCCAGCTCCATTAACCTGTCAGTCGTGGGAATTTGGGCATCATGATAACACTAGGAAGCATAGTTTCCTTAATTATAAAATGGATCTCACAATTCCTATCTATAAATGCTGCTGTGAAGAGTTTATGTACAGAGACTGGTGCAAAACATGTGTAACCACAAAGACAAGATCTGTGAGTGTTGGTGTTATGAGGTTCCCCTCAGAGAAAAGACCATGGCCCAGAGTCCAAATTAGAAAGTCTTTATTAGCCGGCTGGCAGCTGTCTCCCTCAGCAAAATGCTAGGGAAGAGAGCAGTCCGATCCTCTTTTTGCAGGGTCTAATAAAGGGAAAAATCATATCCTGTTTGGCACAATGGGTCTGCAGGTGCGGGAAGCAAACGCAATTACAGACACTAACCACGCAGTTAGAGCAGTGAAGCAAAAAGCTACACCTTGTTTTCCTAATTCTTTTGAAATTGTCACAGAGTACATTCTATAAGTGTCAACAGTTCCCATATTACAGCTTTTTATATTATGCTTTAAGATGGCTTCTCTTAGGCTAAGGCTGAAGCCCTGTCACATTGGGAAGGAATTTTTTACATTCATGACATTCTCTTCTCCCTCAAGATAGCAGTGATGGACTTAAGTTTTCGCCTTTCTTTATGTATGATATTTCATACCAGGACTGAATTAGTTGATCAGAGCACTTGACAGTTTCTCCATGGCTGGGTTCAAGCAGACTCCCTTTTCCTTTCACAAACAACCTTGCTCATTCCATTGATCAACTCCTCCATCCTGCTATTTCAGCATAGGCGAGTAAACTTCACCAATGTAGGCTCGGTCGTATATGGCAAATAAGCCTTTGAGTCAAACTCTCAGCTAATCTCTGCTGCAGTGTCCTTGAAAGACAACCCTGCAAATGGTTTCCTTAAGCATTTTAGTGTGGAAGTTTACTATTTATTACACTGTTCCTTTCATTTTGAGTGGCTTTTATTATTAGGCTTTTGGTAATGTTCTATGTGTTCTTGTGTTATTCATATAAGACAGCATTCCTATGAGGTGGATGTAATACTTTTTTTTTAAAGAGAGAGGGACAGTGAGAGAGACAGAGAGAAACAACTTTATTTAGTTTTTCACATGGCCTTAGTTGCAAAAACACTCAGTTGTGTACGTGGTGCTGGTGTTTGAACCTGGGTCCTCGTCCTTGCCAGGCAAATGCCGAAACCTCTGAGCCACCGCTCCAGCCCCATGGATGTAATATTAGCATCAGCTTTACAATAAAAAAAATTAGGCCAGGTGTGGTGGTGCACAGCTCCCAACGGCTTGAGAGGCAGGAGGACCACAAGTTCAAAGCCAGCCTCAGGAACATAGCAAGGCCTTGAGTAACTTAGTGAGACCCTGGTTCAAACTTTAAAAGAAGATAAATAAAAAGGCCTGGGGCTGTGGATCAGTGGTTAAGTGCTCCTGGGTTCAATTCCTGGTACCTAAATAAATAAATAGATAAAAACAACAGTGCCATATGGAGGAGAGCTGTCTACATTCTAAATCTCTCTTCCATGTCTGAACTGTTCTTTAAATTATATTATTTTAGGTTCATCTACTATCTTATTTATTTTTCTCTGGATGATCTCTTGTATCTCTCTAAACTTGAACATGATGCTCTAGATTAATTTCTACCTTGTACTTCTGTTAGCACAGTCTGCTATAGTGTAAGGTGGATTTGCTTTTGGTTTGGGCACCCATGGTGGATTTATAGTTCATCCGAAGCTTTTATTCAGTCAGCTTGACCACGCTGCTCCAGGAGCTCATTAACTGCTCTCCATGCTTCCAGGCTTAACCTCCTTAGTGTCTGTTCTCTAAGTGGCAGCCAGACTGATCCTATTAAAACTTTTGCCAGCTAATCTCCCTGCTTGAAGCCTGCCATTGTCTTGCCACATTGCTCAGAGTAAAAGCCAAAGTTAGGAAGGCCCTCCTGGTGTGGCCCTAAGCTTCCTCCACACCCTTTGTGCTTGCTGTTCCCTCTGTCTGGAACAGGCTTCCCCTACTTAGCCACATAACTTTTCATCGTTTCTTTTAGGTCTCGGCTCAAATGTCACCTTCTTTGAGAGTCCCTCCTTGTAGAAATCACTGGACTTCATAATTCTCTTCCCCTTATTTCCTGCCTATCATTAAGTCATAGCATTTATCACCAACTCTTTGTTTTTTTCTTCTACCTTCACCACATAGAATACAATAGTCAGCCTTATTGTCCCTGGCACAGCAGTCAGTCAATAAGTAATGGCTGAACCAGGATTCTTGTTGTTTTGGACATGAACTATTTATTGTTGATCGGACTGCCTAATCTTGTACTGTATAGTTGTTTCAAGGGACATTTAGATGCAGTACTTTAAAGCATAGCACTTTGTGTTTTGCTAAATCCCTTATTGAAATGGAAGATACACTCTGGCTTAAAAAAAAAAAAACCTAAAAAACTACTGTGTTCTCTTATCAAAGGGGAAGTAAGGCAAGCAGTATCTGGCTTATTCCTAGTGAATCCCTAATGGACCAGATACAAATTTATCCAAGTGCAAATCATGTTCTAAAAATTATATTTTTATAAAACGTCAAGTGTCAAGGTCAAACTCATTTATCTTTTATGAAATTAACCCCTACCTCTAGCACTTTTGAAAGTTAGCCTTCTTTATTTTTCTTTTTTTAGAAAGAGAGAAGCAATCTACTTAGCTTTCCATGTGACTTTCATTCCTTGGACACTTCATTGTGTACATGGGGCAGGGGTTCGAACTCGCGTACTTGTGCATGCCAGGCAAGTGCTGTAATCGCCGAGCCACTTCTCCAGCGCATAGAACAGCTTTCTTACATGTTCATTCATTCAGTCTTCTATTTTCTGCTTCTCCATTTTTTCTCGAAGACAGTACATTCCTGTAGGCCAGTTGTTTTACTGGGTTCCATTCCCTTGGTCCTTCATGCGTTCTTTCCATTCTCAGAACAGGTTCAGATAGAACACTTTCATGTAGTTATCAGAACATAACATCTTCTCACTGGAAAATGAACACAAATTCCAAAAATCCAGTCAGTGCTTGCAGTCGTCCATCATGAGCTGGTTTTCCTACAGAATCACTGTAAACAGTTCCTCCATTTCCCTTGCTTTTTCGTGTTTCTTGGCTTCCGCATTTTCCTGGCCTCACTGTTAGTTCAGAGTTCTTGTCCATCTATTTGTAGCTTGAATTTTGGTTCTTGCTCTCTCTATTTCAATTCAGTTATGTTAATCTTGCTTTCTGCTTTGGCAAATTCAATCTGAATTACTCCATTTTCACCCCCAAACCCAAGTGTTTCATCCAGGAAGTTACCTGAGCAGAGATTTGTTTCAGCATTTATTCAGGTAACATCTCAGCTCTTTGTTCAAAGACTCATGTGCCATTCCCATTTGTTTTTCTCCTAATGTGTGAGAGAAGTGAGTGGATTTCAGCTTCCTTCAGTATGAGAGGAGCATTATTGAGACTTCTGCACTGGTGTCCCCCTTTTTCACTTTTTAAAAACATTATTGTTATTTAAATTTGTCAACCACTTTGTTTTGTCAAATGGTAGTATATTTTGGATTCACACCTGATGCAGTGGTGCCAAATCTGTCACTTTCACTGAGGGCAAAAGCCCCTCTGCTTCTCTTTTACCTATTCTCTTTTACCTTCTCCATTACCGTTGTGAGACTGTACACTACAACTTAGTTCAGGGCCTGTATTCTAGAATCAGACTGGATGGATCTGTCCTCAGCTCCACCACTTACTATTGAGGTTTAGTAATTTCACAAGCAGTTTCATAAGCAGTAAAATGGCAATGAAAATATTTGTCTTTAGGTTTGTTATGATGTTTAAATAAAATATGTGCATGTATTAATATGGCATAACGAATCCCACTATTATATATAATTATAGTATACCAATAAAATTTTTAAAATATTACAACACAAAGCACTTTGAACAATTATTGTTTTTTTCCCTATTCTGTAACAATATGCATACTTTCGAATAAAGTTAAGTAGTGGAAAATTTTGTTAAGGCTTGGTTATTGCCATTTCATCCGAACTTGGAAGACTTGTTTTTCTGGGTGAAGAAATGTTTTCTCTGTGTGAAGGTTTCATAATCGCAGTCAAGCAGGTGCACGAGCCTGCCATTTAGTCGCTCCTCTCTTTTATCTGTGACATGCTTACATCCTAGTACTGAGGACAACAGCTCTTGAGATTCAACATGATAACCACTAAAATCTCTCTGTGTTCTGTGTTGCCATGATCCTATGGCTATGGATGACCAGAACTTGACATGGGCACTCTGGATTTCATACATGTGGAGGCATTCTTACTTCTTTTTAACCTCAGCTGAGTTTTGAACAGGTAAGTGAAAGGGAAGGACATAAGGAAGTCAGCCTTTGAACCAGTGTTTGTGCCTAACTTGGCCATCTAAACAATAGAAAATGAGACTTTTAAAGTTTTCCACTGCTAGATCAGATGGTTAACTTGTGCAGTGGAGAGTAGTCTTACAATTTTTAAAAAATGGCCATGGAAATTAAAATTGATCCAAAATGATTGTCATAATGACAAAATCATTTATTTGAAAGGGAAAATGTTACCCAGGTAGTGAGTTTCTGTGAGCATGAGCTTGAAATAAAAATAAAAGAGGGATAACTGACTGCGAATGGACTTATCAGAAAATCATATAAATGCCAACATTACCCCCATGATCTCTAATTCCAACCCTCTCCATTACTGTAAAATTGTAACACCCTCATTGTATATTTAACAGGTTTTTGGGAACATATTAACCAAATGTTCAAGTTTTGATTTGGCCATAAAGTGCTAGGAGAGCTAAGCCTTTCTAGGATTAATGAATAACATGTCTTTATTTGTTTTACTTTAAAGAAAATCATTCTCAAATCTGTTTACATATCTGTCCTCTCCAGGATCGAGTTTATATTGGTTCAGCAGAGTGTTTACTGTTTTCTTCTTCTTTGTTTTCTCCTCCTCCTTTTTCTTCTCTCTTTTTCTTTTTTCCTTTTTTTTTTTTTTTGTCTTCCCTCCTCAGTGCCCAACCCAAGTTCAAAGGCTGATGAGAGAGAAAAACTCATGAGGAAATTTTACTCTAGGGAAAGTTGTTCAGTGGATGGGATCTTGTCACACCGGGAAAGATGTTAGGCTCCTTCTGGCTCCTTCTCAGCCTTATTGCTGTGACTGCTGCTCAGTCCACCAAGGAAGAAGAGGCCAAGACATTTTTGGACAATTTTAACCGGGAAGCTGAAGACCTGTCTTATGAAAGTGCACTTGCTTCTTGGGATTATAACACAAATATCAATGACGAGAATGCCCAAAAGATGGTAAGTTCTCATGTTTACATAGCGTGTCTTTGTTGCTTTTTAAAGACTGGAATGACTGCTCATAAAACTAAAACCTCTGTGCTGTGAGGTTAGAAGTTCGCCTCTGTATCCCTGATTCTGTAGTCCCAGATGACTAAAGTTAATTGACCTTGGAGTTCAATTGAAAAGTGGCTACAAAATAATCCATTGGTCTCAGTCCAGATTCTTGAAACAAGTGAATAGGCTTTATAAAGTTACCATAATCATTCCCATCATAGAGTTATAGTGCATTTCATGAAAATGCCATTATAATTGAGTTCATAATTTCCTCTAGCATATAATGTCAACAGGAATATCTAAAGACTACAAATGAAATATTAACTGAAAAATGCAACTGGAGGCTTACTGAAAGAACTAGCTAGTAATTAAGCTAACCAGGGTTTGGGTGAGTCTGGACTTGGGAATTCCTTCTTTCATTGTCACGGAGTTCTGAGGAACTTCCAAAAGTCACAGAAGAGCCCTCCAAGAAAAACTATGATTAAACCAGTTCTGAAGAAAAAAGATCTCAGAATGATCTGGGGAAGCAAAATGCTTTGCTTGACAAGCTCAAGGATTTAAGAATTTTTTTCATAGATCCCTAAGCAGTGTCTGTACACATTTAAGTACTGGAAAATCACACACTTAATTTGAGAAAAGATTTTAGTGTCACTTGTTCAGCAATACTTTCCTTCAAAAGTATTGGAGTTTGGAAGCTCATTTTTTCAAATGATCAGTGTGTTGCATGTTTAAATGATTTCCATTCACTGAACAGATCAAATTTGAGAACTGTTCCCTCATTTGAAATTCCCCAAGCGATTCTTTTTAGTTTCTAAAGCTCAGAGGAAGCC
>PVKS010044947.1:0-14056 GCA_004027875.1 Aplodontia rufa | reverse complement strand
GGATCAGGGAGCGAAACAGCTGCCTTAGGGCAAACACCTCCCCTACCTCTCCCAACTAAAAAGCAACCAGACTGTGGCAGCATTCCAAGATAATTGGTCAGACTTCACGGTGATCAGCAGGGCTGCTTCAAATCCACACATCAGAGTTTGAATTTTTATTTGTGTATATGTGTGTGTGTGTGTGTGTGTGTGTGTGTATGTGTAGTAAGTGTTGCTGTGGACCTGTTTCTTCTTTCCACTTATTTCTTGCTTTACTGTAAATATTAGTACTCACCAGGTGACATGAGGTCAGGGCAGCAAAGCCCACTAGTAGTCCACTTCTCTGTTACCCACATCGTTCTAATTCCCTGGCAATAGCCACTCTATTTTCTAACACTCACCCCCTCCCTCAACATTCCCCCAATCTCTCCCTCTGTCTCTCTCTCCTTTTCTTTTTTTCAAAAAAATTTTTTAATTTGTTTGTTCTTTGATTTTTATTTTTTATTTTTGGCAATTTGGAATATTCTTATAGTAACTGAGCATATTGTTTATTCATCATTACAGAGGACCTTAATGGAAATCTAATGTGAACACCAAATTTGATGATGCTTGGTTACTTTTAATCCAGTAGAGTCTGATGGTCAATAGTGTAACCAAAGATAGTTATTAATCCTACCATTGTGTTCATACATGGTCATTAACCTGATAACATTTTCAGAAGTAACAAAGTAACTAGGTTAATGCTGTTTATTGTACCCTTTGACTGCTCATATTGTCACTTTGATCTTTTCTTGTGAGGTATTAGAAATTGCAAAGTCCAATAATTAAACACAGATTGAGGAGTCTGCTGTTAATCTCAACTTGTTAAATTGCCAGAGACAAAAACCCCACAACTCATCAACATCTCCAAAGTAAAATAACCAAAGAGGGCTCACAGGCCCATTCCCCAGGCCTGAAAATGAAGAAAAATGGAAGCAATCCTCCCCCTCAAACTCACAACTCCCCAGTCAAGGAGTCCACAGATTGGGTCCTGGATGAAAGCCTAGAAAGAAATATCAACAACCTGATTATTAAAACAATCGATGAATTAAAAGAAGTTCTACCAGACATTTACAGAAGACTTAACACCTCTTCTCAGTAAGCTATTCCATGAAATTCAAAGGGACAGAACCCTCCCAAAGACTTTTTATGAGGCAAATATAACCCTGATTCCAAAACCCAACTAAGACACATCAAGAAAAGAAAACTGCAGACCAATTTCCCTGATGAACACAGATGCAAAAATTCTTAAAAACATTCTGGCAAACTGCATCAAAAAACACATCACAAAGACAATAACATTACTATCAAATGTGCTTCATTCCAGGAATGCAAGGCTGGTTCAACATATGCAAATCAATAAATGTGATTCACCGCTTAAACAATTAGAGAGAAAAATCATATGTTTATCTCAATTGATGCAGAAAAGGTCTTTGATAAAATTCAATACTCATTTATGCTCAAACTCTGGAGAAGATAGGAATCAAAGGAAGATACTTTAATTTTGTAAGAGTCATCTATGACAAACCCATAGCCAATATTATACTTAATGGTGAGAGACTGAAACCATTCCCACTAAATTCGGATAGAAGACAAGGCTGTCCACTCTCACCATTCTTATTCAATGTAGTCCTTGAAACCCTAGCCAGAGCTATCAGACAACAGAAGGAAATCAAAGGAATTCTTTTTTTTCTCTTTATAGATTTATTATCTCAGGTATTTGATACAGTAACAGAATGCTAACACAATTTTTTAAATTAAGAAATTTAGTTATTGTACAATCAAAAATACATATAAAGTAACAATATGATATGGAAATATTGCCCTAGATTATGTGTTGCTATGCCTTTGTTGGGTCTAACACATGAGACAAAATGCTCTATTAGAAGACTACCAGAGCTTATAAATGAATTTAGCAAAGTGGCTGGTTACAAGATCAATACTCATAAATCAATAGCTTTCCTACACTCCAGCAGTGATTCTGCTGAGGAAGAAATCAGAAATCCATCTCATTCACAATAACCTCAAAAAGAGTAAAATATTTGGACATTAATCTACCAAAGGATATAAAGAGCCTGTAGGATGAAAACTATTGAACATTAAAAAAATAAATTGAAGAAGATCTAAGGTGTAAAAACATTCCATGTTCTTGGTTAGGCAGAATCAATATAATGAAAATGTCCATTCTGCTGAAAACCCTGTACAGATTCAATGCAATCCCCATCAAGATACCCATGACATTCTTCATGTATATAGAAAAGGCAATTCTGAAGTTCATTTGGAATAACAAGAAACCCAGAATAGCTAAAACATTACTAAGCAAGAAAGTTGAAACAGGGAGTCACACAATACCTGACCTGAAATTATCTATAGGCTTATTTATAGTAACAAAAACAGTGTGGTATTGGTATCACAGACATATGACTAATGGAACAGAATAGAAGGTACTGAGATAAATACACAAATCTTTAACCACCTGATATTTGACAAAGGGGGCAAAAATATAGTGTGGAGGAAAGACCGCCTGTTCAACACATGGTGCAGGATGAACTGGACAGCCATATGCAGATAACTGAAATTAGATCCTTATCTCTCACCCTGCACAAAAATCAAATTGAAATGGATCAAAGAATTAGGAATTACACCTGTAACTATAAAATTTTTAGAAGAAAAATAGGATCAACACTCCACGACATTGGTGTAGGCACCTACTTCCTTAACAAAACTCTCATAGCATGAGAATTAAAGTCAAGAATAAATGAGTGGGATGTCATTAAACTAAAAAGCTTTTGCATAGCTAAAGAATTAGTCAAGAGTGTCAAGAGAAAACCTACAGAATGGGAGAAAATCATTGCCTGCTGCGCTTGTGACAGGGGGCTAATATCCAGAATATTCGAAGAACTCAAAAACCCCACACCAAACCCACAAATAATCCAATCAATAAAATGGGCTAGGGAACTGATCAGAAAATTCTCAACAGAGCAAGTTCAGAAAGCCAATAAATATATGAGAAAATGTTCTACATCAGTAGCAATCAGATAAATGCAAACCAAAACTCCACCTCACTCCAGACAGAGTGGCAAAAATTTAGAATATGAATAATAACAGATGCTACAGGGGTTGTGGGGAGAAAGGAGCACTAATACACTGTTGGTGGGACTGCAAATTTGTACAGCCACTCTGGAAAGCAGTGTGGAGACTCCTTAAAAAACTAAGGATGGAACCACTTTACAATCCAGCTATTCCACTCCTGGGTATTTTTCCAAAAGAGCTAGAATCTGCATAACATAGAGACACAGTTATATCAATGTTTATAGCAGCTCAATTTACTATAACTAAACTATGGAACTAACCCAGATGTCCCTCACTGGATGACAATAGTTAGTAACATACTAATGAAAAATGCTAAGAGAATGGATGTAAAGTGTTCTCATCACAAAAATGAGAACTATGTAAGGTAATGCTAGTTAGTGAAATTTAGTAATCCCAACACACATTAGACTTCAAAACATCTCGTTGTCCTTGGTGAATACATCAAAATTATCTGTTGATTTAAAAAATCTATTTTCCTCTTTTTCTTAAATTAACTTTCTGCTCATATATTAGGAAAAGTCCTCCAAACGTGCAAGCAAAGAACTCCTTCCCTGCAGCACTCGAACACAAGGACCCAAAATGAAATTCTTCTAAAAAATAAAAACGAAAGATAGGCTATTCCCCAGGGGAAACCCAAAGAATCTGTAAGCATAAAACACAGAGGATTCAACAAGCCCAAGAAAAGTGAACGATCATGAGGGTGTGGACGATGGAGTCAAACGCACCTGTGTGTTGCTCAGAGCCTCTTCGACTTCGTTCTCTGGGCCTCACTGTCATCATCCACATCTGATCACAGGCAGGCAGGGTACTGAGAGAGACAAAATTTCATCTAAATTGGAGGAAAAAGGGCTGGAGCAGTGGCTTGGCCGTTACGGTGCTTGCCTAGCATGCACGAGGATGCGAGTTCAAACCCCAGCACCACATATACAAAAGAAGTGTTTGAGGAATGAAAGTCACATGAAAAATTAAATAAAAATTGCTTCTCTCTCTCTTTCACTGTCTCCTCTTTCTTATAAAAATTTTTTTTAAATTGGAGGAAAATGTCAAATCCATTTTGTATATATACCACATTTTCTTTATCCATTCACCTGTTGAAGGGCACCTAGGTTGGCTCTGTAACATGGTTATTGTGAATTGTGCTGCTGTAAACATCGATGTGGCCACATCGCTGTAGTATGCTGATTTAAAATCCTTTGGATATATACTGTGAAGAGCCGGATAGTTGGGTCATATTGTGGTTCCATTCCCAGTAGTTTTGGACGACTCTCCATACTGCTTTCCAGTGGTTGTATCAATTTGAGTCTCATCAACAATGTGTGAGAGTATTCTTTCCCCACATCTTCACCAACATTTACTGTTACTTGTATTCTTGATTATTGCCATTCTGATTGGAGCTGAAATCTGCGTGTAGTTTTGATTTGCATTTCTCTAATTGCTAGAGATGTTTAACATTTTTTTCATACATTTGTTCACCTTTTATATTTCTTCTTTTGAGAAGTGTCTGCTTATTTCCTTTGCCTAGTTATTGATTGTCTTCTTGGTGTTAAGCTGTTTAAGTTCTTTGTATATCCTGGATATTAATACCCTGTCAGAGGAGCAGGTAGCAAAGATTTCCTCCCATTCGGTTGTCTCTCTCTTCACACTCTTGTTTCCTTTGCTGTGAAGAAGTTTTCTAATTTGATGTCACTCTATTTATTGCATTTTGGTTTTACTTCTTATGCTTTTGGAGTCTTGTTAAGGAAGACAGCTCCGGAGTCTGCATAATGGAGTGTTAGGCCTACATTTTCTTCTAGCATGTGGATGGTTTCTGGTCTAATTCCTACCTCTTTGATCCACTTTGAGTTGACTTTCATGCAGATTGAGAAGTAGGGGTTAAATTGCAATCTACCGTATATGGATTTTCAGTTTCCCCAGCACTATTTGTTTAAAAGGTTATCTTTCCTTCAATGCATGTTCTTGGCACCATTGTCTAGCACGAGATAACCATATTTATGTGGGTTTGCTTCTGTGTCTTCTATTCTGTTCCATTGGTCTTCTTGCCTGTTTAATTCCAGGACCATGCTGTTTTTGTTATTATAACTATGTAGTATAATTGGAGGTCTGGTTTTGTGATGCCGCCTGCCTTACTTTTCTCACCAAGAATTGCTTTGGCTATTTTGGGTTTCTTATTTTTCCAAAGGAATTTCATGACTTTTTTTCTAATTCTGTGAAGAATGTCATTGGAAGTTTGATGAAAGTTTCATTGACTCTTTTGGTAGTATGGTAAAATAGCCAATTAAAATATCTGAAATTTGATTGATACTGTTAAGCAATCTCTGATTTATTTTTGGGCAAATTTGCCCATGAGACTCATTTATCTAATTTCTTACTTTTTAGTATATGGGTGAATGCAAGTTCTAAGCAAATGAAAAGTATATGGGATCCATTTACTTGTAGTGGTAGATGAAGAACTGATTAAATCTTTGTGTAATAGAATCCAGGAGGCTTAGATATGCTGTTCCACTTTGTGAAAATTCCTTTGTTAAATTATAAATAGTCTGAATTTTCACTGCATTTTATTGTGAATTTCATAAGGAACTTTTAGGATAAGTATACACCCATATATATATTCATACATACATACATATATATGTATATGGTGTTCACATGTGTGAGTGCATGCATGTATGTGTGTTCTGGAAGGATTTTTCTGCCTCTGTTAGAAATCTGAAATTTTTTTTTGCATGGAATTTGCAGATAAATGGCTGGGAAGAATGAGGCTATTTCCTATGTTTGAATGATCAAGATCATTATGTTGCCTGACTATAATCTAAAACTTATTTGACTTCATTTAACCTTTAATCAAGTGAAAGGATACATTTATGAAATACAAAAAACTAACAAGAAGATGCTCTATAGAAGGTTTTCTTTCTCCTACAAGGGTTCATTCAGTTCTCTCTGCAGAATCATGGTATCCTTCTGAAGATTTTCGAGCTCATTTAGTTCTCTACAAATGGCATCTATGCTATATTACTCTTCTGGACTTTTTTCACCAAATGTATATTTTTATAGATCGTTAGATACTTGTTTTTATTTGTATTTTTATTGTACTGGGGATTGAACCCAGGGTTGTCCTATGACTGAGCTGCATCCCCAGCCCTTTTTATTTTATTTTGAAGCAATGTCTTGCTGAATTGCACAGGCTGATTTTGAACTTGCAATCCTACCTCAGCCTCCTGAGTAGTGGGATTACAAGAGTGAGCCACCTCACCTGGCCATACTTGCTTTTAGAACTCTGCATTAAAAAAGAAGAGAGCCTTGTGCCTGAATAATTGTTTAAATCTCAACACATTTGAATATATTTCAAGTGTAGCTTTTACCTCTGAATTGTCCTGCACAGATGTCATTGTTCATCTGACACTTTCGGTTTAGATTAAATGTTTTTGTTTCTGAATGACTTAGTGCAAAATTGTGACAGTCGTTTCTTCCAGCTTATATTAACCTATTCGACCTATTCTTTTCATAACGATTATATGATTGTGGCTTGAGTTCAGGCTCTGTGTATGTCAAATAAAACACTTAATTTCTCTTATTTCTACTGGCTAAAAACCAACTATGACTTTCATTTTAAATGATAGGTTTTATGCCATAGTGTAGCTCTGGTCTTACATATTTAGAGAAACTGAAACAATATTAAAAAAGAAAATAAAGGAGGAAAAATACCTCTTATAGTTAACAATTATTATTATTTTTTAATGTATATATTCTTTTTATTTTTAATTGAGAAATTTATTTGTTGAACAATCATACAAATTTTAACAAAATAATATATAATGTATATAGATTCTAAAAATTGGATTTACCTCCAAGAGTGCCCCCCCCCAATTACCCACCCTTATCCCTTCCTTCCCCTTCCCACAACAACTCTAAAAAGAAGTATTAGGTTGTGTAACATTACATGATATCTGGATTTAACACCTGATATTAGACCACTTCTCTTAATGGCCAGGGTCTAGTTCCAGCCTCCACAGATGAGTGAAGACCTTCGACCCTTGGTTCTCTGGGTTATGCTGATTTTACTCAGCATAATTTCTTCCATAGCCATCCATTTACCTTCAAAGGCTGCAATATCATTGTTTCTAATTGCTGTGTAAAATTCCATGGTATATATGTACCACAGATTTTGGATCCATTCATTCAGTGAGGGACATCTGGGTTGTTTTCATGTTTTAGCTATTATAAATTGAGCTGCTATGAACATAGATATTGCCGTGTCACTATAATGTGCTGATTCTAAATCCCCTGGAAAGATACCCAGGAGTGGAATAGCAGGATTATATGGTGGTCTCATCCCTAATTTTTTGAGGATTCAACACTGCTTTCCAAAGGGGTTGTATCAGTCTGCAGCTCCACCAACAGTGTGTTAGTGTGCCTGTCTCTCCACAGCCCCTCCAGCATCTATTATTTTTAGCTGAAGAATTTAATTCTTGCAGTTTTTTTTTAAAGAGTGCGAGGGACAAAGACAGGGGTGGGGGGGAGAAAGGGAAAGGGTGAATCAATTTTATTTAGTTTGTCATGTGGCTTTTGTTGCTCTGATACTTTATTGTGTACACAGTGCTGGTATTTGAACCTGCGTTCTCAAGCATGCCAGGCAAGCACTGTAACCACTGATCCACTGCTCCAGCCCCTATTCTTGTAGTTTTAAACCAGGAAGTCAACATTTAATATAATCCATTGTTCACAATTTATTTATAGAAAAATTTTAATCCTTAAATTGCACATTAATATCCTATGTCTCCAAGTTTTATCATTCTCCTTCAGGTCTGAAGAAAATGATTAATTAAGTTCCACAGACAGCACAGTCCACTGACATAACATTTAGTCTGAAAGTCCTACACTGAAGAAAATTAAGAGTAGCCAGGGTCAAACTGGCCTAAAACCTGATTGTGTTCCTGGATCAGGATACCTCCAGTAAATCTGTAAGTCCACATTAAGACACAAAATTAAACTAGGGCATGTACCTTATAAAAATTTTTTCAGAGCAGATTAACAATTAACATTAAAATTGTATGAAAATTTTGATCTTCTTATGGTATTTTATCCAATTAAACTTTCAAAATGCCTGGTTTCCTGTGAATTAATTGCAAATGACTTCATGTAGGATTTTCTTTTTTTAAAACAAAGTTTGCCCAGCATTTCAAAATAGTAAGGAGGAGCTGGAGCGGTGGCTTGGCGGTTACGGCGCTTGCCTGGCATTCGTGAGTACACAAATTCAAACCCCCAGCACCACGTACACAACGAAGTTTCTGAGCAACAAAAGCCACATAAAAAAACTAAATAAAATTGATTCTCTCTCTCTCTGTCTTTCCTCTCTCACTGTACTTCTCTGTCTTTAAAAAATAGTAATGGAATTAATATAACTTTTAAAATGTCAAATTATCTTATACGTATTGTACTCTTCTGTTAGGCTGGGCTATATCTTTCCTGACAAGATACCAAAACTATTGAATAAATTACATTTTAAAATCAATAGGTACTTGACTAATTTCCCTGGAATTATCAACATCATTATCAAAATCTTGTAGGATTTTGTAAGATTTGATTTCCAAAAAACAGTTTTAAAGTTTAACTTACAGAGGGAAAAGAAAGAGCCTTCATCTGTTGACTTTTTATGTGCTCTTTTTAGTCCCTCAATGACCAAAGAGAATTTTAAACAAATAATGTTCCATGTTTCCTGGCTTTATAAAAAGCTACAATTTCTTTCATCCAAATTAAGAAATACACTAATCCAAAGCTATTAACCATGAAATGTCTATGTCTGTCTGTCTGTAGGTCTCCATAGAAGCTTTCCAAACTTTTGTAATCAAGAGATTTTTTTTATCAATTACATGCTAGAATCAAATTAGGTAAAAAAACTTATTTTGCAAAAATAAAATCACTTCCCAATATGCTTGACAGAAACTAGCTTTTTATTTTCATTTGTGTTCCACTGAAGAAGATTACTGAAATCAGGTCCAGTGGTTTATGTTTTAAGATGGCTGTAACTAGAGTCAGAACTAGAGTTCTGACTTCCATTTGGACCCTGCTCTCCTTCACTGTTTGGAGGTGGTTTTGGTTCAGGCATCTCACTAATAAGAATGGTTGATATCTCTTTTCTCTCATCAAAATTCTTCCACTGCTCATATAGTTTTAAAATAATCCTGATCATTTCCAAAATCTTCTCCATATCCACAGAAAGCTCAGCAAACCACTGTCTGGCATCCTTCTGCTGCACAACACATGCAATATGTAGGCAAGCTACAGCTATCGTGAAAAGAAGATTCAGGAGGCAAAGCTCAGTTCTGCAGGTATCATTCACATCCTCCATGCAAGGGGAAGCAAGGCGTCTTCTTGGCCCATGTACTGCACATACTGGAGCAAAGTTCTGCAAGGATGATACACTATCAAGCAACAAACCATTAGCTCTAAAAGATAGAATTTGCATTCTAATGTGTAATTCATTCTATAAGGAAATTCTTTTGGAAAGGCATTTGAAAATCTAGTTTTTAATACCGAGGTAGCAGCAGCAACCAATCTTGAATTTGAGACTACTCCAAATTCCTCTAATTTGGTTGCCAAAAAGACACATGTATGTAGGAGCCATAAATACAGGATCTATACTTTTCAGAGAATACCTGGCATAGATTCTCTTGAAATAGACTGTAGCAGTGGCAATAACTTCTTAAGATGTTCACCTAATGCTTGGATAACATTTGTAAAAAATATTTGTAATTTCCAATATTTTTCTTCTGAGAGAAATTTTAAGTTCTTTTGGCATTCCTTTAACAGATCTTGTTTATCCAAAATCCATTGCAAATAGTGGGAGCTCTGCCAAAAGTTTCCTGCCCCAGAAAGCAGCTTGCCCCAATGAAAAAACACCAGCTGGCAAAGTGGCTCATGGAGTGACCATAGATTCAGCCTGTCTAAAAACCACACTCTTCAGTCAGTTTGCCTTGGCTCTCTATGTGTAACACAATGTTAGAAAACTATTTTTTAAAGTGCCTGTGACTCAAACACATTTTCTAGGGGTTTTACCCTTCTAAGTAAACTATTTTGTCCTAAATTAATAACTCGTTTTTGAAACTTCCATTATAAATGACATGATTACATAAAATACTAATATTTTACTTTGATCCAAGTGATCAATTTTAATTATAAATAATTGGCTAACAGCCTAAAACCCGTGAATCGTAGAAATACCAGGAGCCATTGTTCTCTGAAGAAGTAATATTCAAAATCAAAGACCGTGTCAGCTCTCATAAGGCTCTCCATGCAATCTGATTTTATTTGCGTCTATAAAGAACAAAGAACCAGAAGTATACTTTATATATAAAAGGATAAAATAACAGAATGCCTAAGATTAAATATAATAAAATGATGTAAGTTAGTGTATAGGAGGTTACAGTTCTTCAGGGTATAAATCATCTACCACAAATGAGGTCCTGATAGTTATCTTGAGTCTCTTTTGTTGATTTATATACCATTTTTTTTTTAGCTAAAGTAATTTATTTTATTATGTTTTCATTTAAAAACATATGTAAGAAAACTGTATACTTTGAAGCTAAAAGATAATTTATAAAGATGTTTTATTCCACTGTCACAATCTTGTGACAGTTCTTTAATGTAAAGAAATTATTTAGTCTAAAAAAATACCAACATTCTAACAACATTGTAGTTTAGTTTTTCATCTATTATAGTTATTGGTGCTGTGCGTAGTCATGCTAATAAAACACAGTTGAAAGACATAATTTTAAACAATAACAATATTAGTTAAGTTTTATTGAGCACTTGGTTTATGCAAGATACTCTTCTAAATGCTTCACCTGCAGTGGTTCCTTTAATATCTGTATTATTTGCTAAGGCAGTCATAATAAAGTACCATAAATGAGTAGTTTACTACAGAAATTCATTGTCATTCAATTCAAGAGTCTAGAAATCTAAGACTGAGGCATCAGCATGATTGGCTCCTTCTGAGTCCTGTGAGGGAGAATCTATTCCAGATGCCCCTCTAGTTTCTGGTGATTGCAATCTTTGGTTGGTGTTCCTTGTCTTGTAGGAGCATCACTGTGATCTCTGCCTTCCTGTTCATGTGGCATTTTTCCTGTTCACGTGTCTTCCTCCTGAGTCTCCCCCTTCAAAGGACATCAGTCATACTGAACCAAGGCTCACTGTACTCTGGGATGATCTCAGGTTAACTAATTATTTATGCAACAACCTTAATTCTGAATGAGGTGCATTCTGAGGTAGTAGAGCTTAGGACTTAGACATATTAATTCAAAGCAAACACACAATTCAATGTACAGAAATATTCCACACAACCCCACATAACCCCGTAGGGTATGCCTTAGTTCTTTCAGGCTGATGTAAGAAAATACCATAAACAACAGAAATTTATTATTTTTTGCAAGATTAAAAATTTTTTTTATTAAGGAATTGAGTTATTATATAATCATAAATGCATTTAAAGTAAAAATATGATATGCATGTACTCTTAAACCAGAACTACCCAGAACTACCCCCTAGATCCCTCCCTGTTCTCCCTCCCTCTCACCTCCCAATCTACCCTATCACCCCCCACCACTACATATCAAGGATTGCCTGAGATTACTGATACTATGCATTTATTGGGTTTAATACATAAGATTAACTACCTTTCACATAGGCCTTGGTTTAACTTCAGCCTCCACAGATGAGTGAAGACATTTGACCCTTGACTCTCTGGGTTTGGCTAACTGTGCTAAGCATAATTTCCTCCATTGCCACCCATTTACCTTCAAAGGCTGCAATTTTGTTGTTTCTAATTGCTGAGTAGAACTCCATGGTATGTATGTATGTGTGTGTATATATATATATATATATATATATATACCACAGTTTTTGAATCCATTCATCCTGTGAGAGGTATCTGGGTTGGTTCTGTAATTTAGCTATTATAAATTGAGCTGCTATGAACATAGATTTTGCGATGTTACTGTAATGTGCTGATTCTAACTCCTCTGGGAAAATACCCAGAAGAGGGATAGCTCGGTCATATGATGGGTCCATCCCTAATATTTTAAGGATTCTCCACACTGCTTTCCAGAGTGGCTGTACAGGTCTGCAGTTCCACCAACAATGTGTTAGTGTGCCTATCTCCCCACAACCCCTCTATCGTCTGTTATTGATTATATTCTTCATTTTTGCTAATCTAACTGGAGTGAGGTGAAATATTAATGTAGTTCTAATTTACATTTTTCTGATTAGTAGTGATTTAGAGCACTTTCTCATGTATTCATTGGCTTGTTTAATTTCCTCTGTTGAGAAGCTTCTATTTAACTCTTTGGCCCATTTATTGATTGGACTATTTGTGCATTTGATATTAAGGTTTTTGAGTATTTTTCAAATTCTGGATATTAGTCCCCTGTCAGAAGAATCATAGGCATGATTATCTCCAATTCTATAAGTTGTCTCTTGACAATTTTGACCATTTTCTTTCCTGTGCAAAAGCATTTTAACTTAATGGCATCTCATGTATCTTTTTTTTTTTTTAAGAGAGAGAGAGAAACAATTTTTATTGAATTTTTCACATGGTTTTTGTTGCTCTGATACTTTAGTTGTGTATGTGGGTGCTGAGGTTTGAACCCGTGTACTCGTGCATATCGGGCAAGGACCTTAATCACCAAGCCACAGCTCCAGCCCCCTACTCATTAATTTTTGACTAATTCTTTCACTCTCAGAGCCTTGTTGAGAAAGTCTTTGCCTACAACCAAATGCTGGAGTGTTGGTCCTAACTTTTCTTCTAGCAGTTGTATGGTAGCTGGTTTAATTCCTAGATCCTTGATTCATTTTGATTTGATTTTTGTACAAGGTAAGAGATAAGGATCTAATTTCAACTTTCTGCAAGTGGCTGTCTAGTTTGTCCAGCGCCATTTTTTGAAGAGGCTGTCATTCCTCCATGTTATATTTGGACCCCATTTGTCAAAGATCAAATGTTTAAAGATTGTTGGTTTTTTTTCAGAGTCTTCTATTTATTCCATTGGTCTTCATTCCTATTTTGATACAAGTACAATGCTGTTTTTGTTCCTACAGCTCTATAATATAGTTTTAGATCTGGTATTTCAAATCCACGTGTATCGTCTTTCTTGCTTAGCAATGCTTTTGGCTCTTCTGGGTTTCTTATTGTTCCAAATGAATTTGAGAATTGCTTTTTCTACATATGTGAAGAATGATATTGGTATCTTGATGGGGATTGCATTGAATCTATCTATATAGTGCTTTTGGCAGAATGGCCATTATAATTATATTAATTCTGCTTAACCAGGATCATGGGGCATCTTTATCTTTTCAGGTCTTCTTAGATTTCTTTCTTCAGTGTCCGGTACTTTTCATTGTAGAGGTCTTTTACTTCCCTTGTTAGATTAATTCCCATGTATATTATTCTTTTGGAGGATATTGTGAATGGGACTGATTTGCTGATCTCTTCTTCTTCTTCTTCTTTTTTAATATAATGTAACATAATATGTATTTCCAATAATATTCATAATATAATACACATTACATACAATATTCATTTCCAAACAAGCTTTAAAACCATTAGTTATTTTTTCCAAATATTTTTTATTTTTTGTTTTTGAGCAACCTTACAAGATTTTAACAAAATAATATAAAATGTGTATATATTCTGATATTGCATTTACCCCCAGGAGTGCCCCCCCCAATTACCCTCCCTTATCCCTCCCTTCCCCTTCCCACTATAACTCTAAAAAAAGTATTAGATTGTAAAGCATTA
This sequence comes from Aplodontia rufa, assembly GCA_004027875.1. Lineage (NCBI taxonomy): Eukaryota > Metazoa > Chordata > Mammalia > Rodentia > Aplodontiidae > Aplodontia > Aplodontia rufa. Next base: position 159 of record PVKS010044947.1, on the reverse strand, counting down.
CATCTTATCTGGATTTAACTCATGCTACTAGACCAACTTCCTCATTGTCCAGGGTCTAGTCCCCACCTCCACAGATGAGTGGAGACAATCGACCCTTAGATCTCTGGGTTAAGCTGATTTTACTCATCATGATCTCTTCCATAGCCATCCATTTACCTT
>PVKS010044946.1:0-14054 GCA_004027875.1 Aplodontia rufa | reverse complement strand
TTTTAATCATTCAATTTCCAAGCACATGCATATTAAGAAATAGGACAAAACCTATGCTCAGGGCTTTGCTCTTCAATGTGAATATGTGTGTGATTCATTGATACATGTTGGGGAAATACAGATAAAAGGATAAGTTCATTCTACGAGGTCCTCTTATTGCCAAATTCAGAGTTGTGGCCCAAGTGTTAAATTTTCAGGAGAGCACATCAAAAAGCAGGGCTGCTGGCAGTCAAGACACAAAAGTAATTCACTCTGTCCCAGAGTTCCCTATAGTGATAGAAAGTCCAAGGGTCCAGAGCTCAGCCTTTGGTCATTTCGGTTGTTCTCTAATGAGCCCCTTTTATGCTGAAATGTTGGTTTGTTTTGTCTGTTTGTTTTCCCTCCTTTCCTTTCTAACATTCTTTTCCTTTTATGGTTAATAGCAGAGGGGGTGGGAAAGGGAGACATTTTAAAGCAAGAATCTCAAAACTCTTAAATTAATCACAAAATGTTAACTCAATCATTCCCAAAGGCTTGCTACAGAAAAGGCAGAATTTGTTTTAAAGATGGAGAAACCTGTTTCCCAGAAAAGCAATAGCTTTTCTTATTCCCTTTAATTTAATAAATACTTATTCGTATATAGAATATATGTGTGAGGGGGTTTACTGTATGTACATGCAGAGAAAACGTGTACATGAGCCATTGGAATCCAGGGTGGTGCAGAGTTCTGTGACAGTGTCAACCAGAGTTCAGCAAACTAAGGTTCCCGGGGCAAATCTAGACCATTGCCTATGACTGTACTGCCCAGGAGCTAAGAATGCTTTTGGATAGTAGGGAAAAATAAAACAAACAAGAAAAGAGAAGTGGAAATTTTCTAACACATGAAAATAGTACAATACTCAAATTCCAGCTTCTATTAATAAACTGTAATTGGAGTACCAAGACATTCACCAACTTATGTATTGTCTTAGGGTGCTTCTGCATTACAATAGTGGAGTTGAGAAGCTGCAGCAGTGAACACATGGCCTGCAAAACCTATTTACTATCCGGCCCTCTACAGAAATTTGCTGATCCCTAGCCTAGAGGAAGGTGATGCTTGGGACTAGGACCAGGGAGTCTTTTTTGTTTGATGTCTTTATGAAGGAAGTGGCCCATCTACCTTACTTTAGCCTTCTGTATCCCATTTGACCCTCCCGGTGGCCCTGCGTGGAAAGAGACCGGAAGCCTAGTTTTCAATCATTTCCCTTTTACCACTGGGGAAGCCGAGGCTCAGCCCAGTCTGGAGACTTTTTGATTGATGGCATTTTATCATGGCAGGCTATATGCCCACACATCCTGAGTCCTTTCCAACCTCCAGTCCTCAGACTGGAGAGCAGTTACTACAATAGTAACTACACCCCACGTGGGAGGAGGATTCCATGACCAAGAGTCTGGCTAGGACAGAAGGAGCTGCAGCTAGGCCCAGAGGACAAAGGAGACTCTGGGACCAAGAGCTATCTGGACCTACTCCTATCCCTACCCTTTGGTTACTGAGAGAACCCCTGAAAGCCTCGAAGTCCTGTCTGCCACATGGATTCTCTCCTGATGTGGGAATGAAGAAGTCAGACCCTTAGGGGAAGTGCATGAGGCAGTTGTGTGGAAATACTTAATGTAAGCCTGGTACTTTGTGAAGGTTGCTTCTTGTTTTCAGTCACTGGATGGGAAATGTGCTGAGCTCTTAGAAAAGGAGTTGACGGGCACTTAACATTAGACAACTAGAGAGCTACAGGACACAGGTCTACCTGAATATGAGACCCCCAGTGGGCTTCCGGACCACCCAGCACTGTGGGAACTTCTACCTGTGGAACCACTCCTGGCTCCTTCAGGACAAAACTTCCCCAGGTGTTAGCTCAGAGGAAAGCAATCCTTGCATTGTCTAGTTATTTGGAAGAAGATTTTCACATTTGGAAAGAAATATTTTAGGTTGAAATGTAGAATTAAGTAATTGACCTGTACATTCTGAACCCTGAGGGCTACAGGGAAGCAGCCAAGAAGGAGAGGCTGGAAGGGAGAAGACAGAGACAAACCTAGAGGAGGGAGAGAGGAACCACACCTGGAAGCGGCACGGCAAGGAGGTCAGGCCCTTGCAGGTTCACACAGCTCAGGAAAGCCCAATCCATTCACCTTACTCCACTTTCCAATGAATAATTTCCAAATAATAATTCTTTCAGATATAAAAAGTATACTAAAAAGTAAAGTTTCTTTGTATGAGTAGTGTGATATAGTACAGCCACACCACCAAATATCCAAATAAGCTTATGATTTGAAACAGAAAAAACCTTCTGATGTGAACTTACTTTATAAGAAAATAAGTGCTCTTCTGATAGATGTAACATAATGGAGCAGTGTGTTTTAAACTCATGTCAGGACCCATTAGTGCTGAAATCAATTTAGTGGGCTGGCAAACATGCAAAAAGTGCAGGATAGAAAATATCAGAGTGCATATTACATGTAAGAAAAGCAAATATTGTGGTGGGAAACTTGTTTCAGTTGTGTGTGTGTGTGTGTTGTATGTGTGTGTGTGTAACATACACTAACCTATAGTGCCAGGCTATGTAAGTTGCACTGTCGCTAAAAAATATGGCTAAAAAATGTGCAAAAAAAAAACAAACCCCATTTCTATACAGTGTGATCCATTTAGTAAAGTCTGGTATAAAAATCCTAATTCATTGAATGGTCAAATTGGGAAGTATTTATTCTTGCGGGATTTCTTTCTTTCAAGAGAGAGGGAGTGGGAGAGAGAGAGAGAGAGAAAGAGAGAATAATTTTATTTAGTTTTTCACATGGTCTTCATTGCTCCAAGACTTCATGGTGTATGTGGTGCTGGGGTTTGAACTCCCATAACTCGGGCATGCCAGGCAAGCACTGTAATTGCTGAGCCACTGCTCCAGGCCCTCCTGTGGGATTTATTTAAATGACAAGCTCTTCCTTCATATTTTCTTTCTTTGTTTTGTACCAGGAATTGAACCCAGGAGCACTTACCCACTGAGCCACATCCTGAGCCCCCTTTTTTTTTTATTTTTATACAGACCTTGCTAAACTACTTAGGGCCTCACTAAGTTGCTAAGGCTGGCTTTGAACTTGCCATCCTCTTCTCTCAGTCTCCTGAATCACTGGGATTATAGGCATGCATCACCATGCCCAGTCTTCCTTTATATGCCATGATGTACAGGGAATAAAAGGATTTATGTACATCTTGTCAGGTATACTTCTTCTTTAAAATGTGTACCTGTCAATGGAACACTACTCGGCCATTAGAGAAGACGATATTACGGCTTTTGATATAAAATGGATGGAGATGGAAAGAATTATGCTAAGTGAAGTATCCCAATCTCAGAGACTCAAGGGCCGAATGGTATCTCTCATCTGTGGAAGCTAGAGTACATCGGGAAGCAGTATGATAGACGGCTAAACTAACAATAACTTCAAATTGTATGATTCTCAACACAACAGGGAGATGACTCCCTAGGATACTTGGAGGTGTAGGGAGGGGGATGGGGGTGGAGGGGTAGGAAGAACTCATAGGAGACTGGAGGGTGGGAATATGGGGGAACCATCTCAGAAGGAGATCTCTGACCTCCATGAGATTCCCATTTAACTCAGGAGTTCTTCTGGGGGAAACAGCAACAGGGGGAACCCAAGCTGGGCATTCATGATATGGCATTAGCCCTGGATAACTAAGTATATATACATTGGTTCTTGAATGTTTGATAATGTTTCCCCCTCAATTGTATCTCTATATCCATCTAATAAAAAAAGAAATTATACATCTGTGTTTAAAACTTGGTATGTGTTATAACAGGAATATATTTATTTATAAATATATTACATTTAATGAATATAATATATTCCTTAAAACAAGAAAAAAAATAAAATGTGTACCTGTTAATAAATACAGAACTAATCTTCAGTTACAAAATTTGTCAAAAGTCACAAACATTCCATGAACTGAAGGGATGGTCATTCAGCTCCTATAAACCATTGTTATTTTTCACATGAATTGTACGCTAATTAATCCACCATGGGACAGAAGAGCAGGAAGCTGCTGGAGAAACTTGGTGGGCAGGGATGGTTTCACCACCATTATACCTTGACAACTTCCCACGATCACTTCATACATTCCAAAATAACATGAGATTTCTGTTCTCCAAAAAAGTATATTTTAGAAAAGAGAAAGCTGCCGTATGTTTGAATACTTACAAAGGCTCCCATTTTATAGGGCATTCTCTTAATTACTTTCTCCTGCATGCAAAAAAGCAAAAATGCTATTATCTCCAAGATAACTGGAACTGAAAATCAAGCAATTCATTAACATAAGACATGATGGCAACTGATTTTAAAGGGAGAAGCCATGTCAAAAGTGTATTAGTGGGACTGGGAGTGGTGGTTAGAGCACTTGCCTGGCATGAGTGAGGTCTCGGTTTGAAAGCCCAGCACCACCTACATACACAACTGTCAGAGAAGCAAAGGCCAGATGAAAAAATAAATAAAATTGATTCTTTCTCTCATCTTCTCTCCTCCTCCTCCTCCTCCTCCTCCTCTTCTTCTTCTTCTCTCTCTCTCTCTCTCTTTTAATTTAAAGAGAGAGGGACAGGGCTGGAGCAGTGGCTCGACAGTTACAGCACTTGCCTGGCATGTGTGAGTGCACGGAATCAAACCTCAGCATTCACGTACACAACTAAGTGTCAGAGCAACAAAATCCATGTGAAAAACTCAATAAAAATTGATTCTGTCTGTCGATCTGTCTCTCTCTCTCTTTTTCCTGTCCTTTGATCTTAAAAAAAAAAAGAGAGAAGGACAATGAGAGAGAGAGAGAGAGAATGAATCAATTTTATTTAGTTTTTCATGTGGCTTTCATTGCTCCAAGACTTCACTGTGTAAGGGGTCCTGGGGTTTGAACTTGCATACTCATGCCTGCCAGGCAAGCACCATAACCACTGAGTAACAGCTCCAGCCCATCTCTCCTTCTCTCTTAAAAAAAAAAAAAAAAAAAGCATATTAGCTAGAAAGACTGCTGATTTCATGAAAAAGTGATGTGTGTTTCAGAGCTTTCTTGAGAAAGCTTTGGAGAAGACCACCTGAAACAACCTCAATCAGTTCAAGGTGGGAATGCTTATAGAGTTCATGTGACTGAAATAGGATAAATGACCCAAAAAATAAGTAAAGGAAGTCAAGCGCTAACATCAGTTTAGGTACATACTCCTGGGAGGAGCTTCATGTCATTATACAAGCCATACAGAAGTGCTGGCTTGTAGACATCATGCACATATGCCTACAGAAAGAGGGGGAAAAACCTTGATCTTGTATGGTGCAACTAGGTACATAAGGTTTGGAATGTCTGTGATGGCAGCAGTACAAAATCTCAGATAAGTCACACGGAAATGAATATACCAAAAGTGATCTAACGAGGATAGACTCTGATGTCAAAGAAGTACGTAAACCATTTGAATAAATGGTTTCATAGAATGTGAGAGTGGATGTAGTATTTCTTGAACTGTTAATTTTATACCATGCAATTTGAAACATTAATTGTGAGTGGATGTTTCACTCGTTACCTACATTCTTAAAATGTACACATAAAATTGACCTCAAACCATTTTTAAACCCTTCTTGTTGGAAAATTGGGAGCCACCTTGTAATCAAGGGTACCTTTACAGAAACACACAGGATGATCTGCTTCTCAGTTCAGTAGCTGGCCTGTGAATGAACTGACTGCAGGCAGCTGCTGAGGTACATGAAAAATCCATAACTTAAAATACTAATAGCACTGCTGAACTTATTCCTTTTGTTTAATATTGGGGATTGAACCCAGGGATGCTTTACCACTGAGCTATTTCCCTAGCCCTTTTTATAATTTTTTTTTAATTTTTGAGATATAGTCTCGCTAAGTTGCTTAGGACCTTGCTAAGTTGCTAAGGCTGGCTTTGAACTTGCAATCCTACTGCCTCAGCTTCCTGAGCCCCTGGGATTAAAGGCATGCACCACCATGCCTGGCTTCAAACTAATTCTTATCTGCCAAAAATTCCTTTAGGATGTCTCTGCCATGTAGAACAGAAGTCCCAGATCCTCTTAGCCCACTTCCAAGTTTACCTATAGTTTGGATTGACAGTTCTCCACTCCAGCCATCCCTTCTCTGCTTCTCTACCTGGGGCTTTCTCTGTTGCCTCTGGAGTTTGTTCAGACTAATATCAGCAGTCCGAATGTGCTGGGGATTTAATACCCGGAGGGTAAATGGTGGAAAAATACTCAGGTTTCCATACTGCTTCACGGACAATTTTAAGCTGTAATTTATGTGATACCAGCAGAGCCAAGCACCAATTGCTCACCGTGGTGGCCTGCTCAACAACCCCACTCTTCCTGACTTTCTTCCTCTTCCCATTTCATTTTTTTCATGATTGCACTTGGGCTTCTTGGACTTGTCTTCCAAATAAACTATCTGGACCCAAGATTTTGTCTCAGGGTTGCATGTATGAATTACTTCTGCGTATATCAACCACATCAGCATCATGAGGCGATTTTGTGTCCTCTTTGGAGACAGCTAGCTGTCTGCAGAAGTCAAGGTAAAAGAATTCTTTGGGAATGTCTCATTCATTTCTTTCAATAAGTACTTAATCTCTTACCACTGCAAAGAGGTGTTCTGTGTGTTATAGAGTATATCTAGATGAACAAAAAAGAATTCTCACCTCAAAGACCTTAACACTTCAGAACAGGATGTGAAACATGGAGGAAAGCAAGAAACAACTAAGGAAGAGTCAGATCACAGATGAATAATGTGGAAGTTCCAGGGAGAGTGACTATTTCTGACCTCCGAGGATTTCATCACTACCCACAGACTTATTTTTCAAGTTTTCTAACTTTATGCTGTTTGATTGAGAACATCCATCCTTTCCTAAACACTGCACTGCCTCACAGGTCAGCCCAAATATGGTAGATGGTGATATAACCGTAAGGGTGACCAGTTCAACAAGGAAAGGCAAAGCCTCTTCTCACAGATATCCTAAGTGACTGTTCCATCTACCAGGTGAGAAACCACATGTCCAGGTGAACACGGGGTGCTTCCTTGTGCCTTGATCACATCAAGCATGTTCATACCTCAGGCCTTCAGTCTTAATATTCTCTGCACCTAGAAAACCCTTCTCCCAAATATCTGCATGGCTCACACCTTCAGATCCTTAAGCTCCCTCTGCTTAAGGCCTTCCCTGACCACCTCATATAAAATAACCACACCCCTACAACGTCCCACTCACTGCCTTCCCTGTTTTATTCTTCTTCATAGCACTTACCGCATGACATATTATGTATTTGCTTATTTATTTTTGACTCCTTCCACTGAAAGCTCTGTAATATTAGGGACCTTCCTCCACCTTTGCTTGTATTCCCTACAGCAAGCATAGTGTCTGGCCCAGAAAGGGTATATTCAATAAACATTAAAGAATCAATAAATTTATCATCAGAACCTCAAAATGATCACACACCACAGTTGAAGTTCCTAAGCTCATCTATTTCTATAGGACATGACCCCATGACATAAAGGTGACAGGGTCTAAAGGGGATGCAATTATTTTGTTTAAAAAAAATGTGTGGTTTTTGTTGTTTTGGGGGAGTCAATTTAAACATATGTAGCAGTTATAAATACAACATTTTACTAATATCATAAACTTGTAAAAGGCATAGAATGCAACTCATTCAACGTCCATTGTATAAATAAGAAATCCTAAAACTTCAGATTTCAGACACAATACCTAGCTTACGAAAATAATTTATTCGTGGACCCATGTGACAAACATATAGTAAGTGCTTGTGATGGGTACGGTGCTAAGTGAGATTCTATATTTGATTTTTCTTTTGAAAAACTGACTTTATACTTTACTATAAAAGCCACATTTTGCAATCATAGATGGGGAAAGTTCATCTTTTTAAAAAATCTTTATCTTTTTCCTCATTATTTTATTATAAGCTTTATTCATTTAACTGAGAGATTCTTCAGAGAGAATATGCATAGGAAATTCTGCAAGTGGAGCCTTTTATTCAGATAATTTTAAAGGTAAACATTCTCCTCTCTGAGTTTAAGGGAAGGAGGGGCCACTGAAGGTAGCAACATTAAATGCTATTACAAAAACTACCTAAGTAGTTGTTAAACCCTAATTATATAGTATAATTGGTTCCACTACAAATTCATGGTCTTCAAACACAAGCAGCCCTCATTGCTGGATGCTAATCTTCTACTCACCCCAGTGGACTCCCTGCTAGATCTCCACAATGCACGCAAGTCTTTGTCATTCCGTTCCTGGCCTCTACCTGCCCACATCTTTTCTAACTTTACTTAAAAGACTGTGGACAAATTCCTTTCTTTCCACCTCAAAATTCCTATGCCTCTATCTTAAAAATCATGCCTTCTCCAGAACCCTGCTGCCCATCTTCTCAAAGACTTCATCGGTTTAGCTTCCTCCTTACATTCTCCATCTCTTTTCCTCTCTACAATTCTTCTCCTCGGCTTATAAAGCAGGTTCAAGCCTTCCTCTGTTAAACATATTCCTTTCCCTCTACTGCTCTGTTTCTCTGATATGTCACCTCCCCTCCAGCTTCTCTTCTCTCCATCCAGTTTATTGAAAAGGAAGTCTGTGTTCACTGATTTCCATTCTCTCCTTTACTTGTTCCTTGCAGGATAAAAGCCTGAGTTCCCCTTGGGACCATGGTCCATTCCTTTTGGCCCCACAGGTCAATTTTCAAATGTCTTTGATTTCCACATCTTCCGAAAAAACAACAACAATTTTTTAAAAAAGAGGCCCAACAATGAAAAAAGAAAAGCATTAATGCTACTTTAAGTGAAGGAAGGGCATCCATGCAAAACAAATGGCTCGCTGCAGGCTACGGCAAAAGGTACAACCATTTACCAGGCTGAATTACAGATTCAAGCTGTATCATTAACCTTACCAGCCCAATCTTTAGAAAAGCCAGGCATTGCATTTAAAAAATTATCCCATTTACATTAGAAAGGAAATCACTAATTCCCGAGTCATTAATCATGCTGTTGTATAATTCCTCTTTCTCTAAACAGGCTGTTTACCTTAGTAATTCCTAAATTCTTAAACTTTCTTATATTACATTTAAATCTCTGGTTGTATTTGCAAATACAAAAATGATGACTTTCTTTTAAACCAAAAGCTCTTAGAATGACTTTTAAATTCCATAAGTACTTTTCTCAGAAAGAGATTTGGCAGAAACAATGAGAGAGTGGAGAACTAAGATTCAAAATTCATTTTTGTAAATCTATCCTTAAATCTTGGATGAGATCCAACAACCTCACATTAAAATTTTAGAAGGCTTGACTTGAAGGACATGGGGAAATTTACTTAATGTTGACGGCTTCCAGAGCACCTGGTCCATATATCATCATTAATTAAGAGAAGATAAATGGGGGAAAACATGTGGATAGCTCTAGTTTTATTATTTTCAATTTAACAATGAAATCATGCAATCTTTGCCAAAAACAAAAACACAACAGTTTAAAAAAGAAAAAGAAAAAATAAACCTTGGTGCCAACGTGTTATACATTTATTTTTATAGCCACGATGGTCCTTTTTATTCAAAAAGGACCAGAGCATCTAGTATGGATTCTGACAGCAATGCAGTAGAATTTAAGGCTTTATGTCCAAAATGTGTCCTAAGCAGGTTAATGCAGTCATACAACATTTTAATGAAGAAGTACTCAGATGTTGGGCACAAAAGTGCCTTCATTCATATGAGTACTGCAGGAGAAACAGACACAAATGAGTCAAACTGCAGTGGACACACACGAATTTACCATCTCCCTTCGTATTTCTATCACCGAAACCTGAGGAAGCCTATCTTTATCCAGAGACAATTAAAACAGCAATAGACTCTGTATGCATTTCTGAATTTACTAAATTCCCTACTAGTGGGCTACATCAGGTAGAAAAGCAGGGACTTCACTGACCAGAGATCCTATCCCCACAGACTTGGGAGATTTCAGTTCTTGAATGATACACAGCACCAGCCAGCCACTGTGAAAGCTGGGAGAGTGGATGTTTCCAGCAGTAGAAATAAAGTATCCCATTTCCTAAGGGAAACACCCTGGCTGTGTGACCACTGACCAAGTGGACAACAAATATTTCTCCGTAGGATCTTTTTTTTTTTTTTTAACTCCTCCATCTCTTTCTCTGTATATACACACCCACAGAGTGATTCTAAAAGAACCAACACAAAGACTACCCCTTTTCAGCCACAGGATTTCAGTGTTCAAATGTGGAAGGTGGTCTAATTGGCACTGAAAGTTGCAGGGAAGGGGAAAGGAAGGTGAGGGGAGACCCAGGTCTTCAGGTTAGACAAGAGATAAACAATAGAAACTGCAGAGTCAGGGAGTCCAAGATCCTTAAAAACAGGGGCTGAGGAGAGAAGTGTCAAGATAGAAGCTCCCTTCCAAACTAGGGACACTTGCAAGCACAGAAGGTGTAACCACTGTTCTCTTTCCCTACCAAGTGCCCCAAAGCCACAAGCTCACTTCCACATCCCCTTGTCATGAGGCCAGAGAAAGGGGAAGAGTGAATTCCTACACCGGGCCATCCACACGCAGGAGCAGAACACAGACTATACTCAGAGTTGCAGGGTCAAAATAACAAACGCTGTCCCACAGTGTTAGCTGGGGACATCAGGTCAGGCAGCGGCAGCTCTCTGGATTTGGGGCGCAGTTTAGGGAGCGTGGGTGCAATCACACGCGTACGCACACTTACACGGGATTTTACAAACCCGCCTCTACCCTTGTGCCTCCCTCCACACTTCGCACACCCAGTGCATCCTGCCCACCTCACCGTTTCCATCATCACATTCTTTCTCCCCGAGAGTCAGTCCAGATATGAAGAGCCTAGTGGGGATTCCTGGAAATGTCATCCCCAACACCTCTGGTCCGCCACCCCCATCCCCTCTGCTGTACCTTTTACTTACACACACACAAACACACACGCTCCTGCCATGATTGTCGTCAGGCCGGCTCGCTGCCCCCAATGCTCCGATACGAGCGCGCAACGGACACCCGGCATCTCTCTTCCAACGTCCCCTGCCCCCGCCTCGCTGGCTAAAGGCATTGCCCCCTGGATGTAGCCGGCTGTCCCTGCTCAACCGTACTATTGTATTGTTCCGTGCTGCACCTCTTGCGCCCAGAAGCGCCCTCAGGCTAGGACCAGGACTCCCGTTTCGGGAGGCATCAGCGCCAGGCACCCCCACTCATCCACCCCTCCCTGACGGTGGTACCTTGCCTGACAGCTGGGTCCGCGGGCCCGCGGGAGCAGGAGGCGCTAATGACAGCACTGGTGCGGAGCCTGGGAATAAAGCTCCGCTCCAGCCGCTCCTACCTCCAGCGCCACCATCTTCTCCCGCTGCTGCTGCCGCCTTTGCCCCCGCCGCCGCCAGGACCGCAGCCGCCCTCGCCCAGCTCCGCTAGGGCTCCGCAGCCGCCGCTCGGGCCCCTCCGGTCCCGCGGCCCCACCTCCCTCACCCCTCCCTCCCGCCCGCCCCGCCGCCCGCCCCGCCGCCCGCCTGCTCGCTCGCCCCTCGTGACGCGAGCCGGGGCGGGCCGGGCCCGCCTGCGAATGAGGGCGCGCGCACGCCGCGTGCTAGTAGCGCCCTTGCCTCCCACGCCCACCCGCGTGCACGCGCCACGCGCGAGCCCGAGGCTGGGGCGCCGGTGTCCTCCGCTGGCCGCTGGTCTCGGCGCCCCAGCTTTTGCGCGGGTGGGCGAGTGGGGTGCCGGCGCCTCTGGTACTCGGGTTCTGGCAGGCGAAACACGCCTCAGCTATCAGCCCCGCTCCCACTGGAGGAAATGCGACTGCATCCCGCAGGGGACTGACGGGGACCTCGGCTGTCCTGAGCGGCAGCGTAAGGGAGGCGGGCAAGGTTCCTACCCAGCAGCTCAGCGCGTGGGAACTGGCCACGCAGCAGGACCTGGAAGTCAGACTTGCGCCGACTCCTGCGGGAAGTTACTCCCGAGCTTTCCCGCTTCCCAAACCCCTTAAAATAGTCGGCACTTCGAAAAAGGAGATTGACGGTGTCTCCGGAATACGCTGCACTCCGCATTTTCGCCGCAAGGGGGAGTGTGGCGCTGAATTTGGCCAGAGCGAAGCTGGCCGGGTTTGCAGCCCTGGAGGGGAACTGCCCAGTCCCACCACAGAGAGGAGAAAAGCTCTGGATTATGCTGCCGGGGAAATGCTCGGCTTGTCCTTCCTACTCGCGTCTCAGTTCTGATTCCTAGAACTTAATGTCTCTGAGCCTGACATAGGCCATCTGCCCAGATATGGCTCCTAACTCAGGAGGGTGGGGATCCTTTGCAGCAGAGACCAGGTGGCAGGTGCTAGGCGTTAATGAAAAGCGGTGGGCTGGACAGGTCCCAGGAGGCCTGGATTCTGGCCCCGGCTCCACCTGTAATTGGCGACGTAATAACTAAATCGTTTCCGTTCCCCCACTTCGGGAAAGAGCTTTTAATAGTAATAATAAAGTTGTATTTGCATGCAGCCTTATAATTTTCAAAGCTCTCTTCACACACATATTCCCATCTATTAAAATGAAGATAACCTTTGTCCTTTGGGAAATAGATCTTTTTGACATCGTGTTTCCATATTATTTTAAGCACAATGCTTTCAGAAAAATGGAGGGTGTAGCCAGAAGCATTCTGGAAGTCTTGCTTAGCTTTAAAATTCATATGGATTTTGTACTCTTTTCAGTAATGAATTTTTTTGCTTTAATAAAGAAAACCATAGCTTCACCTTCCCTAAAAGGATCTTTTAGTAAAATATAAATATTATATACCAGGAAGCTGTAGCATTCTTGTCTTGTGACATTTTTTTTTCAGTAAATATTTATTCAGTACATACAGAAGCCAGAAATCGTCCTTGTTCCACCAGAGCTCACAGTATACTGGAGAAAATATCAGATAATCAGACTAGTTAAGAGCAACTGTGATAGTGTATTCTGAAATGCAAATTGCTGAAGATGCACAGGGAAACCCAATCTAGACTCCAGTACTAGGAAATGACATTTCAGGTTGCACAGGAAAGGTAGCAGTGAGACACTTCCAGGAAGAGGGAAATAAATGAGAAAAGGCCCAAACAGTAGGGACTGAAGAACAGGAGTGTGTTGAAACAGGCAGCTGCCAAACCTGTGGGAGACCTTGTAGGTCCTTTTAAATAAGGATTTTATCTCATTGACCTAGAAAGACACTGAAGAATTGGAAGAATTGGGAGTAGGCAAAGGGGATCACATTTCTGCTCCTAAAAGGTTGCTGAGGTAGTTATGTGAAGAACTAGTTTATGGAAGTTCCGGGTCCAAGTGGGGAAACTGAGTCATGGCCATGTCTCTGCTTATGGTGCTTGGCAGGGTGTTCTGTGTCTACACTAACTGCTCCTCTGTTTTTAGTTCTCACCTCTACTTTCATCCCGTGCCATTTTGGGGATACATACATAATAGTTTCTCTATAACAGTTTCTACTTTGATACTTTTAAAGCACTATAGTTATAAAACAGAAATTAGCTAACCTTGTTAGAATTCTAGGTTAAAAAAGAGAATATAGATCTTGAACGAGAGGTTCATTTCCATGCACAAAACGTGGCCATTTGTTTTGCTATCTCAGAGATCTTTCTGCTTATTTTCTATTTGTTGTGTTGTGTTCCCAGCTGGATAAGGTTCCTAGACTCGTGAAAGAGAGATACATTATTGCTTTAATAATACTGTATTCAAATCTTACATAACTTTTTTGTACAAATTAAAGAAAGCACGTGAAATTATACTGCAAAGTATTAAGTGCCATTTAAAGGAAAATAATTGTTCTAATGGCAGCTTAGAGGCCTCTAAAACTGATTAGTTATATTTGTATGTATGTAGAAACCCCCTTCCCCAATGAAAAACACAGATATCCCTATTCCTTCTTTACCATGTGAAACGTCTTAAGTGCTCTGTTACTCTTTGTGCCTTGGATGGCAGGAAAATCAAAGCCAAATTTGCAGATCATTGTAGGAAATGGTTGGATC
>PVKS010044945.1:0-14059 GCA_004027875.1 Aplodontia rufa | reverse complement strand
CAGTTGTTCCAACCTCAGATATTAAATTATTCATTTTTTGGACTGATTTGAGATATGGCATAAAATAAATTTTCACAAAATGTGAATTTTATCTTGACTTTATATTCTATTTCATTAATCTGCTTGTACAACATTAATTGGGACTATACTTTATATTTTTATGATGATATTTTAATTCATGACAAAAATACTAAGAATTTTTCTAGTCTTATTTTCTAGCTTAATTCCTACCAATTATTTTTATATATACATATATATTTTTATTAAGAAATTTATTTGTATATATATGTATGCATATATATATATTCTGAATAATTCCTATGTATTCTTTATGCTTAAATTTATATTATTGTTACTTAGGTATAACTATCATATACATAAGCATGAATTAACTAAAAATACAGAACTTAATGAATTTTTCAAGCTAAACACACTCATATAGCAAACATAAGACCAAGAAATAAAGCATCAATAGCATCTGGAATTTTCCCTTGCATCTCTCATTTACACCATCCCACAGAGAGAAATTTGTATCTCTGTTTACAATACTTTATGTAAATTTTGCTTATTCCTTTAACTTAAACAAGTATGTTATTTAGAAAATTACTCCTTGACTTCTACGTAGTTGGATATTCTCTGGTAGTGCTTTTATAAATTTTTAGGATTATTCCTTAAAGCCAGATAATATATGCAGTTTTTACATTCCTTTTAGACTTGTTGACTTCTGAAAGATGAATACTTTTCTGATTCAAACTAGCTAATATTCCATGTTCAACTGAAAACATATGCATTCTCTATGAATCGATTGGGTGAAGATTTATACTTGTTTTTCATTTAGACCAAATCATCAATATATTTTATTATTTTTATCAGCTACTGAGATACAATATTAAAGTGTCTCACTATGATTGTGGACTTTTTCATTTCTGCTTTCTGCTTTACTTTTTAATGTATATTTTAAAGCTGTATTATTGACTGCGTATGAATTTAGGATTAACCCTATTTTACCACAATGCATTATCTCTTGAAATATTATTATTCATTTGATTTTCTTATAGCCAACTGTCTTTGAAATAAGTTCATCACTAGCAGCTATTTTTAGGTTAGCGTCTTAGGAAATATCATTTTTTCATCCTTCTTTTTTCATCCATTCCATTTCCATACATTAAAAATATGTCCTGTTGGTGTTGCACGCCTATAATCCCAGTGATTCTGGAGAATGAGGCAGGAGGACAGCAAGGCTCTATCTCAAATAAAAAACATGAAAAAGCTCAGAGATCTAGCTCAGTGATAGAGATCCACAGAGTTCAAAATCCAGTACAAAAGAAAAAAAAAGAGAGAGATACATTATCAGAGCAGCATATAGTTTGATTTTGTTCCTTTATCCAGCTTTGCAATATTTGCATTTTTATTATTTTTAGCACCTTAACATTTCATGCTGTGTCTGGGTTTATATCATAAAACCATTTTTTTGTTGTTTGGCCCCTGGTTTAGCTGTTTCTTTCTTCCTTATCTTTCCTTGAATTTTTCGATTTTTTGTTATTGCCTTTTGTCCCTCATTTAACTGGGTAATTACCTATTCATAGTCGCTACAATGTCATTCTAGAGGAAACCCTAGTGATTGTAACAGCTGAGACCTTTTCAGAGATCATCACCTCTACACTATATCTGCCACCATTTCCAAACGTCACTAGGACCTTAGAACAATCTTTGTGCAATTATCCATTTGCACTTTTTGGTTTTCATGAATATTAATTTTCAGCTATTTTGTAGCCCAACTCATGATTGTTTTATCTGTCTTTATTTCTTCTGTTGACCTCCACATTTTCAACCTGTCCAGTGCCCTTCATTTCTTCCAGATTTCAATGTACCCGTCTGAGGTATTTTTCTTCTTCCTGCAAAAATTACCTGTAGCACTTCCTTTAGTGCAGGTCTAGTGGCAATGAACTTTCTCGCATTTGTTTGTCTGAAAATATCTTTTCTTCATCTTTATTTTAAAATCTAATTTGTTGATATATAATTTACATACAATAAAAATACTGATTGTAATTGTGGGCTTTTCAAGCATTATCTTCCACATGTGTGGAAGTACAGTTTTCAATACTGTCCTCCTGTGAAGTGAAGACAATAAAATTTTGATGAAATATCATTTAACACTTTAAATATATGTGTGTGTGTGTGTGTGCGCTTGTGTGTGTATCTTTATGTTCTGTCTTTACAAAGTTTAGTATTATGACACTGTTGTGACAATTTTATCTTATGTTTTCAACTACAGTTTTAGAGTTTTACCATTGATATTACTAAAGGGACTAAAAGGTGTGGACCACTAGGAACTCACTTAGAGTAGCATGGTTTAAGTACATGGTAGCACAGTATATATTTTCCTCTTTGGGTTAACTGTGTATGGGACCAATGAGAGCACACTCAATTGGCCTCATGGTTGCTGGGCAGATTAGTTAGAAATGGGTTAAAAAAGAAAGATATGATTGGACACAAGAACACACCCAGAACTACTAGTGAGCTTACAGGGTGGAAAGTGATTGGAGCAAGTAGGGAAAAGATGATTGGCTTAGCCAGGATACATATGTGCTTCTCCTTTCCATAATAGACACTCTTGGACCCTCCACCCAAGAAGTCCAGTGTCTGTGTCTTGACTCCACGCTGCTTACCCCACGAGGCTTGGCCCCAAGGAACTTCCAACAGTTAACTTGTCATTTGTTATGGTTTGTACATGAGTTGTTCCCCAGATGTGCACATGTGACAATTCGTGAAGGCTGAGGTGAGATGATTGGGTTATAAAAGCCTTTACGCAATCAGCAAGTTCATCCTCTTATAGGGATTAGCTGGCAACTGCAGGCTGGTGGGGTGTGGCTGGAGGAGGTGGGTCATTGGCAGAGTGGCTTTGGGGTGAACCTTCTGTATCTGGAGTGGGGTCTCTCTCTGCTTCCCCATGTGAACCTTGAGCTGCTTGTGTCTCTGGAGCCAGGCGCCTGCTGCCAGGTTCTACAGCCTCTCCTTGAGTCCCAAGGAGTGGAGCTGGCCTCCTGTGGACTAAGACCTCTGAAACCCTGAGCCCTTAAAAGAAACTTTTCCTCTTGAAATTGTTTTCTCAGGTCTTTCAGTCGCAGCAGCGAAAAGCTGACCGAAACAGCATCTTTGCGGAAGGCACAGGGAGCACATGTGTGAGTCTGTGTCTGCCCCCTCTGTTTGGTTTCATTGATCTGCCTGTGTGTCCTTAGAACATTTCCATTCCTTCTTGATTACCACACTTTGTATTTAAACTTTCAATTATGTGGTATATGTCTTCTAAGTTTATTCTTAATTTTCAGGATTATTTTAGAATATTTCAGATATTTTACATTTTAATACAGCATTTGGATCACCTTATCAATTTTAAAGAGTTTTTCACAGAATTTGCTTCAAAGTTCATTATATGTCTTGATCAGCTTCAAGAGATTGACTTCTTAACAAATGTTAGGTCTTCAAACATACACACCTCACATCTCTCTCTTCATTTTCACTTTCTTTAATTTCGCATAGCATAGCTTGAAAATTTTCAGTGTGTAAGTATTGGTCACAGTACTTTGCATTTATAAAGTATTAAAATAGTGTTTTTTTATTTTCCTATTATTTTTCAGTTAATAGAAATATATTTTAATTATTTATTCACCTTGTATTGTTATTCAGCCTTCTTAAAGTCTCCCTTTATTCTAACAAATTTTAGTACTTTTTCTAATATATTATTTATAAATATTCACACAACTTTACAAAAATGGAATTTACTTCATGTCCTTATAGAACTTTGCACTCTCACATAATTTCAAATGGATCTTATTGATCTTATATATTAATATTTTGTCAAAGGTGTTGCCTTTGCAAGGGATTGGGGATGGGAAGAGAGAGGTACAGTGGTGTAGGGGGGAGAAAAAATTGAATTGCTGTATTGTGTGCATCTAAGAATATGTGACAGCAAATCCCATCATTATATACAACTATAATGCACTAATAAAAAATAAATAAATAAAAAGATGCTACCTTTGATGTCAAAGAAAGATGTTGGTGTGCAATTTACCTTCATTTAAAATATTTGTTCCATTTTGGCAATAAGGTAATTCAGGCCTCATAGAGGAGAAAGAATATTCCCCCATTTTTTTTTTTTTTTTTTTTTTTTTGGTACCAGGGCTGGAACCCAGTGGTACTTTACCACTGCCCCAGCTGTTTTGATTTTTTATTTTGAGATATGGTCTTTCCAAGTTGCTTAAGGCCTTTCTAAATTGTTGAGGCTGGCTTTGAACTTGTGGTCATCCTGCCTCAGTCACCTGAGCTACTGGGATTACAGGTGTGTGCCACCATATTCAGCCTTTTTTATTTTCTTAATCAATTGATTTTAAATTATCAGTACTTCACACGTAATACAAAATTCGGTTTCTACTCCATTTGTACAAGAATTCAGATTTTCTGTTTCTTCTTGTGTTAGATTTTGGAATTTCTGTTTTTCAAGCTATTTGTCAATTTTATCTAAAGTTTAAAATTTAACATCTGTTTATAATTTCCCTTAGTATCCTACTAATACGTATATAATCTTTTGTGATTTTTACATTTCTGATATGAATAATTTGTTTTACATAATTTTGTTGATTAACGTGGTTAAAATTTTTCTGTAACATTAGTTTTTTCAAAAACTATTTGATTGGGGCTAGATTGATGGCTTGGAGGTTACAGTGCTTGCCTGGCATGCGCAAGTACAGGGGTTCAAACCCCAACACCCACATACACAACTGTCAGAGCAACAAAGGTCATGTGAAAAACTCAATAAAAATTGATTCTCTCTGTCTCTCCCTCTCTCTCTCTCTGTCCTTCTCTCTTAAAAACAACAAAAACTAATTAATTTAATTTTTATTGATACACTTTTTATTTATTTATTGTATCCTTATGAGCTCTGCCTCCTTTCTACATATTTGGTTGGAAGAAATAGGCTGTATTTTCTCAATTTTGCTTGATGTTAATTTTGTGTGTACTTAGTTGAATCTTACATAAACCGTGGGCATAAATAAACACCAGGCATGGGCATTTCCATACTTCAGGATCAACTACAATCTCTCCTGTGCTTATGCACATAGAATGATGAAGATTTTGTTATTGCACATGTAATATGAACGAAAATAAGAACTCTGTTTTATTATCTGAAAGACTGCTCTGAAAAATCAATTAATTCCAGTCAGACTGTGATGTAACTGGAAGATGAACATTAATCTCTCACATCTCATGTATTAATTGTGATAGTTACAATAACTAGCTTCATCTGCCCTAATGAACACAGCATCAATACAAATAAACACACAACATCTGAGAACAGTCACAGAGGAAGACAGCCATGGTCACCACTCTGGAAGAAGGGTGACCTGAACAGTCACCTCAAAAGTAAGGCTAGAAAATTAAAATTGTGAGAAGTAGGAAAGAGGAAGTGGGGACTCACAGAGGAACTAATGTTCTTGTAGTTCATGTGGAAGATGAAAAATTATTGCCTAAATTTATTAAATCAAAGACCAGAGTTTTCACTATGTTCATCCAATAATACAGAAGTGAATACTCTGCACATCTTACTATTCCAAAACAGAAACACAGCACACTGAGCCAACAGTATTCTTGATGTCATGCAGTTTAAATTCTAGTGCTGGAGACAGATAGATTAATGAGCATTTCAGAAATGAAGGCTTTTCCAAGGGGGAAACAGCTCAGCGTACTAGAGAATTCCATTAGGCAAGGTTCAGGTCAGGTGATCAGGGAAGGTCTATCTAAAGAGGAATACTGGAGCAGAAGCCAGAGAGAGATCAAGAGAGGCATGTAAGTGTGAAAATTTCCGAAGGAAAATGTCAGGAAATGCAGAGGCCAGGGCAGCCTTCATGCCACAGGCAGGGAAGCAGGACAGACAGGGGTGAGGTGAGTGGTAGGAACCACCAAAGAGTGGAGAACCGGGAACCTCGGTGGGTTGGAAATAAAACCTGAAGAGCAGTAGATGTTGGCCAGACCACAGGCAAAGGTAGAACTGGGACCCATAATCTGCAGCAACTTTCCAAGGAAAGCGGCTGCTATCAGGTAAATCCAGGAGAACCACCTGTAACGCTCAGACTGCAGGAAGCCCATCACCATCTCTAATGACCATCCAGAGCTCAAATAATACCTTCTGTAACAATTGGCCACAAATACCAGGACTTGGTTAGTAGCTCATGGCTTCCTGAATTTTTATCCATGTTTCCCAAAAGGATCAAAAGAATAAGCAAAATAAGCGCACCTAACAGAACACAGAGGATGCCCAGCCTCTTATCAGCCCACCGCAACTCGCCTCACCAGGGACTCCCAGCAGAGCATGCCAGAGTCGGTCATTTTTCACCAATAAAATGAACCCAATCCACTGTTTGCCCTTGAGTCTCTGCCAAATGCCAGTGACGTTGGTCAACCCCCTTGCTGTATCCAAAAGCCTTTGGCCTTTGTTTTCTCATCTGGTTATCTGTTTATTTCCATAAGATGTAAATGTAAGTAGTCCAATAACTAAAAATATAGTTTTTTAATCAAAAGTGACACCTGAAAATGTTAACAAAGAAAATAAGAGTTTGGGTAACAGGAAGAATAAAATGGAGCACTAAAACCATAAAATCAAAACACTAAATAATAAAATACCTTATGAATGTGTCCTGCAGTAATTTCCAATATGTATACTCTTTGGTCTGCCATAAATTTACAGGGATTTATCAGCATTGATGCCAGCTGAAAGCCGCTCATCTGCAAGTATTAAAATTCATCTTATTTTCTACATTTAGCCATTTAGAGGACACAGTTTGACTACAGTTTTCATTGTTTATTTTGTTGTTTCACTAAAACTCCTAGTAGTGCCTGCTGAGTCATTTTTTAACTTTTTTTTTTAAGAGAGAAGGACAGTGAGAGAG
Source organism: Aplodontia rufa (assembly GCA_004027875.1). Lineage (NCBI taxonomy): Eukaryota > Metazoa > Chordata > Mammalia > Rodentia > Aplodontiidae > Aplodontia > Aplodontia rufa. The sequence goes on along the minus strand of PVKS010044945.1, from coordinate 7,115 downwards.
AGAGAGAGAATGAATTTTATTTCGTTTTTCATGTGGCTCTTGTTGCTCCAACACTTCACTCTGTGTGTGGTGCTGGGGTTTGAACCTGCTTCCTCTTGCATGCCAGCCAAGCACTGTAATCCCTGAGCTCAAGCCCCTGCTGAGTCTTTAATCCAAGTGTGTGCCTCATTTATGTGGGTGAAAGCACCTAACAAGTAAGGGAAGCCACGAATAAGACCCTTATCAAATTTTTATAATTGTATCTTCTTTACTCTCTGTTTTCTATTAAAAATGCAACAAAATAGGTCCCTTTCCTCTACTGAACATCCTTGATAGGTTTTTTAATTTCAATTAGAGCATTATGGTTATCTAGTTGTTGGGTTCCTCCCCACAAACTCACACGTGCATGCAAATCAGTTTTTTTGAAGACTTCCGCTTTTCCCTCCTGTCCTTCCTCCCCTCTCCCCTTCTCCTTCCTCTACTCTATTAGACTTCATTAATTCATCTATTAAGTTATATTTGAATGATTCTTTATATAATCTTATCATTTCCTTTATTTTATTTTAGCTGATGCATGTGAGAGAAAACATTCCAACTTTTAGTTTCTGAGCTTGAATAATTTCACTCAGTATATTTTCCCTTTCTATCTATTTACCATCAAATGCCACAATTTCATTCTTTTTAGTATCTGCATAGAACTCCATTATGAGGCTGGAGTAATGGCTTGGTGGTTATGGCGCTTGCATGGCATGCTCAAGTACACGGGTTCAAACTCAGCACCCATGTACATAAGTGTCAGAGCAACAAAAGCCATGTGAAAAACTCAATAAAAATTGATTCTCTCTGTCTCTCTCTCTCTCACACACACACTGTCCTTCTTTCTCTTTTTTAAAAAAGAATTCCATTATGTATATTACATACATACATGCATATATCATAATTTCTTAATACATTCAACTAATGATGGGCATATGAATTGATCCCATAATTTAGCTATTGTGAATTGTGCTGCTATGAGCACTTACGTGGCTGTGTCACTGTAGTATCCTGATTTTAGATCTTTCGGGAAAATACCCAGGAGTGGAACAGCTGGGTCATATGGTGGTTCCATCCCCAGTGTTTCCAGAGTGATTGTACTAGTGTGAATCCCACCCACGATGTACAAGTGTTCCTTTCTTCACACACCTCGCCAGCATACGTTGGTGTTTGTGTTCTTGATCTTTGCCACTGACTGGAGTGAAATGAAATTTTAACATAATTTTGATTTGCATTTCCCTGATTGCTAGAGATTTTGAACATTGTTTTCATATATCTATTGACCTTTTGTGTTTCATCTATCGAGAAGTTTCTGTTTAGTTCATTTGCCCATTTATTAAACAGGATATTTTTTCTTTTTTATAGAGAAAGGGTCAGTGAGAGAGAGGGAGAGAGACTCGATTTTATTTAGTTTTTCAAGTAGTCTTTGTTGCTCTAGCACTTTGTTGTGTATGGTGATGGGTTCGAACTTGTGTCCTTGCACCTGCCAGGCAAGCATCATAACCACTCAGCCACTGCTCCATCCCCAAACAGGATTTCCTCTCTCTATAGGTTAAAGTAATTCAGAATTTGCAGTAGAAGCCGGTTCATAAAGGTCATGGGATTGAGTCAGTGGGTATTTTTTCTAACCAACAAAGTAAAAACATAACTTTCATGTCAAAAATACTTCAGTTCTATGTATCATAAAATGTTTTCTCAACTTCATTTAAGCTTTGGTTTGACAACAAAATGACAACATTTTCAAAAGTCACCAAATATTTCAAAAGAGGCAAACATGTTAATGATTTGTAGTAGATGACATGATTTGAATCAAACAATACTTCCATGTTCCATCAATTATAACATTTTTAAAAATCTACCACTTTTTTAGAGAGAGAGTGACAGTGAGGGGGAGAGAGAGAGAGAGAATCAATTTTATTTAGTTTTTCATGTGGCTTTCCTTGCTCCAACACTTCATTTTATACATGGTGCTGGGATTTAAACTCGCATCCTCACCCACACCAGGCAACTGCTGTAACTGCCAAGCCACTGCTTGAAACCCCCCAAATCTACCAGTTTTAACGATTTATTTCACCACTACCATCAGTCCCTGTAGTCTCACATTCTTTGAGTTGATCAACACAACAGAATCAAAAACAACTATGCAAAATACTTGGAGAAAGGACTTTATACTGACATTAATGCAAAGATTTTATTCCTAATCCTCTTCTCATGAAAAAGATTAATTCAGTCTGCTGTCTTAGCCCCTGGAAGACAGAAACTTCACACTCACTCTCTTCTGCTTCCTACATTCTTAATGAACAGCAATCATATTCTGCATTTTGACATTTTTGTCCTGTCATATAAGATGCTGAAAGATAATATTGACATGATTTTTCTTAAATGTTTTACAACAGAAGCTAGTCCTGGTGAAAAAAGCAAGCAGATGCCCAGAATAGCAACCATGGGACAGACTTTCTTTATTCCTAATGAGTGGAGTCATATATGGATCTATTGGAGCACCTCATCAGGATGCTTTACTCACACCTGTTCTTCTCTGAAATGACAGAACTTGGCATCCACCTTCATGGAAGTGATGAGACAGCAAAATATGAAGACCTGCCTGACTTGACTACTGTCTATTTCTTGATTTCTTTCTTATTCAAACATATCTTATGCACACACACACACACACACACACACGCACGCACACATACACACATACTCCTGTGGTCCACAAGATATAAGCAAACTATAAATACATGTACTACAAACTATAGAAATGTTATGGGTGCTACTGGGTAGTCCTTAAACTATAGAGGGCAGGCATGGAAAGTAGGAAAGGTTGATGGATGACCTATTTGGGCATCTTGATTTGTCTTCGGGACTAAGATGGGTCCACTTCCAGAGGTAATTAGAAATCTGAGGGATAATGGAGTGATACCCCATCTCATTAATAAATCCTACTTTTCTATGTTATTTCTTTAAAAGTGACTAAAGTCCATAAAGGAGGACGTGGGAGTGCTTTGACTACCTTTACTTACAGTATTTTTTATGTATAATTAGTAATCATTTATTATTTGAACTTATTCTTTGGCCTTCATAGTTTAGTCTTCACAATGCCTGACTGAACCATCAGGTTAAGATTTTAGAAATGATTAGTTGTTATTGTAAAATATGAGGGAACATCACTACCCAAAGGGATATGAAGAAACACTTCCAGAAACTCTGACATAATAAAGGTGGCTAAGGCATGACAAGGCCCGTAGCACTCAACTGGTGTTGAAACTATATTCTCATACTGGTCTAGAGTTTATCACCAAAGTAAATTACGTTCATCTTGGATTTCATTCTTCTCGAGGAGCTGAGTTCCATAGAATTGAACTACAAGACCTAACATTACATAAGATCAATGCACTTTATAGAGATATGGTAAAGCACGAACTCTAAGCTACAACACACAAACACAATCAAATGGTGTTCTTGAAAAATAAAAAATAAAACAAAAACACTTTTAGCAATGCTAGAGAAAATTTTACCTAATTAGTTATTTTTAGGTTAATTATAAAATTCCTGATAGGAAGCACATTGGTAGATGAAGAATAGCAAAACGGACAGACGCTCATTTGACAGTACTATAGCAGTCTTCCTATGGAGGTTTTAAACATAATGGCTGAGAGAATACTAAGCTTGTTTATCTCTATATCCTGATAACCTGGATGGTTCTTTTCTTTTGTGGACTGAAGTTGAGCCTCCTGGGTTACAAAACATATTAATTAATATTATCAACAAACATTTACATTATAAAGCATGACACTATGTATGTCCCTAGCTAAGATCCCAGTCTTTGCAGTCAAAAGACAAATATTAATGAAGAGGACAGTGTGGGGGGAGGTTAGCTCCAGTTAAAAAATATTATTTGTGCCCAGGATCAAAGGGTAAACTTTTGGAAATACAGCCTTTAAACAAGAAGATAAGAACACAACTCTCATAAATGTGTCTTTCAATAGACAGAGACACATGATAAATCAAAAGTGGAATAAGAAGTTTACTGAGTGGTGGGTGTTTTTATAGAGGGGAAGCATTATATGGAGAGACTGCGTGGGAACCATGTCAATGCAGGGTTCAGGGAAAGCATCTCTTAGAAGATGAGTTTAAAGAATAAAAAGAAGGAGCAGGTCAGAGGAAGATATGAAGAAGAAGCCTACCAGGAGGAAGGGAGGGCGACCATCTGGGTCCAAGATGAAGGACACTGGTTAGATGTCAAAGGGACAGAAGGCCTAGAACACAGTGAGTGCTACATAGTGGTGTCTTTTAGGTTCCAGTCATGAGTTTCTATTTTATATCTGTATATTAGAAAGAAGCATTGGTTATATTAAGAATTGATGTTATGTTTTAAATGCAGGAATAACTTTGTGCCAAAAAAAGACTCCTAGTACTGTGCTGGAATTAAAATTAATGTTAATTCATGGCAATAACAAATATTAAACCTATATTCATTTGACATAGAAATCATATAATTCTATTTGTGATTCTAGGGCACTTTCTAGGGAAATCTGATTAATGTTCTATCTACTCTCACTGAACAGACTAAGCTGTCAGTTACATTTATGATTTGGTTAATGGAATTTTATTAATCACCTGAAAATCATTTTGCAATCTGTTCAATAGTTATTTGAAGCTTTTCAAAGCCAAATTGGGCAAGATTTAAAGTTTAATCAGCAAACTATTCTGAAGGATTTAAACTATCCTTATGAATTCAGCATATATAATTAATATGGTAGGTCCAAAACACTTGAACAATTTATAATTTTTATCAACAGCTCACATTTTTGTCACATATGTGATTGTAAAATCACGTTAGTAAGATACATGACCTAGTTCTAGTTTGGTCAATTGTAATTTGATAATATGATAATGAACACTTTACCTACAAGATATACACAAGTTCTTCACTTCTTCCAGTGATCATAAAAAATATTCCTAGTACTCTTCACATAGATTTTTTTTTCAAGGCTGAGGACCGAACTCGGGGCCTTGCACGTACTAGGTAACCACTCTGCCACTGAGCTAAATCTCCAACCCCAAACAGATATTTGAAATATAGGAGATAATTTACCTTTGATTAATATACAATAGTCACCACAATTTCTTTGTCTATAGAATTTCTTAAGCACAATTTAGCAAACTCCCAATCTACTTTCCTCTCAACATTGTCTGGTATATGGGTTATATTTTTCCTTTTTTTAAAAATTAATCTGGTGAGATGAACAAACAAACTATTCTGTTTTAACATTCTTTTATTTTTCAATCGTCTCTTATCAATTATTGCTGAGTAAGGAAATCCACAGGCACCTCCAGCAGGTCTCTTAAACTGTATCCATTCAGTAGCAGCAATGTAAATTCCTATTGGTGACAAAGATCAGTTACAATGGCTACCACAATGGCAATCTTTTTCATTATTTCATTGATAAGAAGAGATGATCTGACAATCTCTTCTCTTAATTTAATTAAAAAATACTATGCCCATATATCTTTTGGACTCTGGAACATTATTTAATGCAACATTTATCAATCAACCTTTACCTTTGCTTTCAGAATTTTGGTCTCTCGGCAGGTTCAATAACCAAATGATTCTTGTTGTAAAATAAAATATGTTCAGCCAACCAATAGCCCACAGTTTATGCTCTTCACCTCTGTGTAATTGAGCCCATTAAATGAACACACAATAGCTTGGAAATGAGACTGATTTTCTCTATCCTTTAGCACATTTTTTGAAAACGTCTTTGTGTATTCTCACAGTGGGCCTTTACTGGGTCTGTGACCAACTGGAAAATCTAATAGCTACAACCTATCAAGTTCTCTGGCCAGCTCTTCTTCCACCAAAATTAGACAATCAAGTGCATTTCCTAACAGTGCTACCTAATAGAATAATTTCTAATAATACCACCTTCTGGGTTCCTCTTTATGGGGATATACACAGTATCTCATTTCTTCCAGATCCTGTAAAAATACTAGGAAGGCCCACACATCTTCCATCTCTCTTAACTGCCATGGACAACAGCCACTGAGGCCACAGAAAGGTGGGAATACAGAAGAGAGACTGGAGAAAGAGGTTAGAGTAGTCCCCTCCTTACCTCTAGTTTTTGATTTCTGCAGTTTCAGTTACCCCTTGTCAACTATGGTAAGAAAATATTAACTGGAAAGTTCCAGAAATTAAAAAAAGTAAGTTTTAAGCTGCATGATGAAATTCCACTCTAGCTGGCTTTGACCTTCCTGGGATGTGCATTGTCTCTGTGGTCAGTTTGCCCATGCTGTTTCTGCTACTTGGTCTCAGCCCCTTGGTGGCCATCTTGGTTGGCAGATCTATGGATGCAGCATTAGTGTTCAGGGAACACTTAAGCAGTAGCCTAACGCTGCCTTCCAGTTCTGCATCACGTACCTGACTCCACCTCAACAGCTCTTCACTGTATCATCCCACACTATAAGTAGAAGAAGGGTGAACATGGTACAATAGGCTATTTTAAGACAGTAGGAGAGACAGAAGAGCACATTCACATAACTTTTATCATAGTATATCTTTATGTTTTTTAGTTTTATTATGATGTTCATAGTTAATGTCTTAATGGACATAATTTGTAGATTTAATTTAATCACTGTTACATATGTATAGAAATAAATAGTAGCTGTTGGATTGAGTGCCATCCCCAGCTTCAGTCATCCACTAGAATCTTAGAAGGCCCCTGCTGAGTCAGGCAGGCCTACTGTACAAGGGAATCTGTCCTGCATTGTCACATGCATCCCTGCTGCATGTGGGTCTGCTGAATTAAGAGTGGATGCTGTATGTAAAAATGAGTTGTTGCTGAACATAGTTAACTTTATGTTTGTGTATCACATAACAATCAGTTCATGATAGGAACCTGAAGTGGCATTGTCACTGTCAGACCTTCATTTTTTTCCAGACTCACTTAGCAAACCTATCCATTTTAAAAAGGAGAAAAATAATTGCTGCTAGAAGAAATGTTCTTGTTCAAAGCTCTATTCATTTTCTCTGCTCTGACTCCTGAGGAGTTTCATCAAGAATACAATTAAACAGGCCCTTCTAATGTCAGAGATCCTAA
>PVKS010044944.1:0-14070 GCA_004027875.1 Aplodontia rufa | reverse complement strand
ACTGTGCAGCTCAGTCAGTTCATTTCTTGGAGGGGTGTACTTGAGGATTTGGTTTGTCCCTTGTAGGATTTATGATAATATCACTTGCCACCGTGTTCAGTCCACCAATATTTACTGAGCACCTGTTTTATTTCTTGCTGTTCAGAGCAAAACTGTCAAAACTCCTTCGCTCAAGGAGCTTGAAATTTGTTTTCTGCTTCTTTAATGAAACCCATGGTGGGGATCAAACAGCCTTGAACTCTCTTTCTTAGGAAAAAAGCTTCCAGCAGAAGATGCCACTGGGTAGGATATTTAGAGCATTTCACCTTGGGAATTTGATTTTACAGCATATACTTTTTGGGAAAGTGAAGTAAATAATTGGTCAGAGTAAGATTTTGGAATTACTCACGACTGGCATCTTATTGTGTTTTCTGTTGCTATGATAAAGTATCTTGAACCAATAATTTAAAAAGCATAGAGTTTTATTTGGCTCATGGTCCTGCAGGCTGGGAAGTCTCAGAGCATGGCCCTCATCCGCTCAGCATCTGATCGGCCTTTGCCGCATCATGTCCTGGGGGAAGACATCTCACAGCAAGCCTGCCAGCTCCAGTCTAGACCCTGAGGCCATCATGGAGCCCCCTCCACCTAATCCTGTTGGGGTCTGACCTTTGGTCTGACTTTCACTCCATTTCATCAGCTGCCCTGGAGCGATCTTGTTACTATTTGTATAAGTTCCTTCAAGGAGGGGCTGCTAGGTCATGCTTTGTTAATCTTGCTAATTGTTGATACAAAAGGTAAAACAGGGTGGGTCAGAATGTATTGATCACAGGATGTACCTAACTTTTGTCTGTACTTGAAATCTGCATAACCCCTGGCAACTCCTTTAGAAGGATTATTGATTCCTTGGCTGTCTCCCCTCCCTATAAAAACCCGTGTGCCTTAGTAATAAGCGCATTCTGGGCTGCCATCAGCTGGGTGTGGTTGACTCATTTCTCCCGGCTGGGAGGAAGGGGTCCCCTGACGAGGGGGGGAACCCGGGTTCCAGCCGTCGGCACTCATCTCCTGATTCAGCCCCTGGCCAGGACGATCCGGCTGGTTCGGATTGCCTCAACCGCTGCCCGGGGATGCCAGGGCAGCAACAAATCCTCGTTGCCTTCTCATAGCTCCCCTCCCGGACCATATGATTTTAGAGATTGAGTTTCCAAAGCATTTGGCCCATGGGTCAAACGTATGTAGCCCTAGGATTAAAAATGTAAAAATCTGCTGGGTGAAGTGGCCCACACCTGTATTTCCAGTTACCTGCAGTTTTATTCAGGAGGCTGAGAAATGACCACGGCCAGTTTGAAGCTGGCTTGTGTCAAAATAAAATAAAAAAGGACTGGAGAATTTAACTCAGCATTAGAGTGCCCATGGGTTTAATTCCCAGTACTGGGGAGAGAAATCAACATCTGTCTTGATATTTTCCTAGCTTTCCGATCTTTACATGTTTCTTAATATTTCACTACCTTTGTGTCATCTGGAGTATGATTGCAGTAATAACTTTCTTCCTAGTTTATTGGAGGAATGAATAACATCATAATGATGGCAAATAATGTTTTCTCAGTTATTGGAAGGAATTGCTAATATGCTCCTTTTTCTTTTTTTTTTAATCACTGGCTATTGAATCCAGGGTATTGCATGCTAGGAAGTGTTCTACCACTGAATTACACCCCCAGTCCTTATAATTTTATTTTGTGAGACAACATCTGGCTAAGTGACTGTCTAGGCTGGCCTTGAACTTGTGATCCTGCTGCCGAGTGACAGGGATCACAGGCATGGGCCACTATGCTTAGTTCATAGGCAGATTTGAAGTAGATGAAAAGAAAAGAGGAGAGGATTGGAACACTTAGTCATCAAGCATTTTATCATGAAGGTGTTAGTTACCTTTTGTTGGCTTATGCCTTCAGAGTCCTGTTTTTTTTTTTTTTTTTTCCAGAGAGAGAAGGGTTGGGGAATCAGTGTCCCCTCTGCCCCCATCTGGTTTTTGTTTTCCTTCCACTTAGTTGTGTATATGGTGCTGGGGATCTAGTCTGGGTCCTTGCGAATGCCAGGCAGTGGCTCTACCACTAAGCCACCACTCCAGGCCCTATACATGGTTTGATTCCAAGGTGATGGCAGAAGGACATGTTCACCTCAGGACAGCCAGGAAGCAGAGGGCACGCTTGGGAGAGAGGAAGAAGAAAAGGTGTATGGGAGGAGACAGTGACAAGATACTGCTCCCAAAGGCATGCCCTCAATGACCTGCTTCCTCCAGCCACACCGTACCTGCCTTCAGTTACCCCCAGTAGGCCATTTGGATTATTAGTCCATCAAAAGGATTAATCTGCTGGTGAGGTTCCTGCCCTCACACAGTGCAGCCTTTTCATCTTAGCCGTGCAGCATGAGCTCTCTATGGGTCATTTCAGATCCCAAACAGAACAGCGGAATCATAGCGATGCCGGTGATGTGGATGTCGGGTTCGTGTCCTCTCGGAGTCAAAGAATGAAACCGAGGGACACTGAGGCAAGCATAGTAGACAAGTTTTATTATAGAAAGCACAGAAAGTAAAGCACAGGGAAAAGAGCAGACTTCCCCCACAGTGGGGGAAGGGGACAAAGCCGATGAGGCAGTGAGTTTGCCCCTTTTATATGACAATCTCTCCTGGATTGGTCACTGCTTCCCTGCCCCTGTACAGGTGCTGGGAATTCTGGTCCAGTCTCTGATCCATGCCTTAGGTTCTTTGATCCATGCCTTAGGCACCAAGAAAGATTGTGGTTCCTTGCTTAGCAGCAGGGAGTGTCTGCATATCAGACCCTCGTTAGCATTGGGGGATGTCTTTGCCTTCTCGGAAAAGATGATCTCCTTATCAACCCACCTTGCCTGCCTACACTGAACTGCTTAACTTTTTCTGCCTCAATAGGGTGTTCCCAACTTGAGAAGGAAACATTCTTATCTACTTCTTTGTGGTGGTGGTTTGGGCCACATGTCATGCAGTGTTCTTCACGGGTGAGACACTGGTAAATATTGATAAATGGCTGCCTGTGCATTCAGGTCACTGATCTAGCCTAAGTATGGTTGCAGACCTGGAGGGAATTTAGGGATGCCATAGTCCACGGGATTTGAGCAATTAATTTTAAATTAATACAATGCTGTCTTAACGTGAGTCTCATCTCAATGAAATTTCCTTTTTTTTATTAAGAAATTTATTTGTTGAAAAATCAAGCATGCTTGTAATGAAACAATATATATATATATATATATATATATATACATATATTCTGAAAATTAGATTTGCCCCCTAGAATCCTCCACCCCCACGCTATTACCCACCCTTCTCCCTCCTCCCCCCTCCTTCCCAATATATCTCAACGAATGCCTTAGGTTGTGTGTCACTACACCTTTTCAGGGTTTAAAACATGAGAATTGACCATCTTTCTCAATGGCCAGGGTCTAGCTCCAGCCTCCGTAGATGAGTGAAAGCATTCGACCCTTGGTTCTCTGGGTTATGCTGACTTCACTCAGTATGATTTCTTCCATAGCCATCCATTTACCTTCAAAGGCTACAATATCATTGTAATTGCTGAGTAGAACTCCATGTATATATGATACGTACCATAGCTTTTGGATCCATTCATCCATTGAGGGGCATCTGGGTTGTTGCCATAATTTAGCTATTGTAAATTGAGCTGCTATGAACATAGCAGTGTCACTGCGGTGTGCAGATTCTAAATCCCATGGGAAAATACCCAGGAGAGGAATAGCTGGATCATATGGTGGGCTCATCCCTAGTTTTATGAGGATTCTCCACGTTGCTTTCCATAGGGAGGGGCTGTACCAGTCTGCTGTTCCACCCACAGTGTGCTAGTGTGCCTATCTCTCCACAAGCCCTCCAGCATCTATTATTGTTTATTTTCTTCATTTTTGCCAATCTGACTGGCATGAGGTGAAATCTTAATGTAGTTTTCATTTGCATGAAATTTCCTTTTAAACCAGACGAGGTGGCTCAGGCCTATAATCCTAGCCCCTCCAAAGCCTGAGGCAGGAGGATTGCAAGTTTGAGGCAAGTCTCAACAATTTAGCAAGATTAAGCAATTTAGTGAACTCCTGTCTCAAAAGTAAAGCGTGAAACGGACTGGAGATAAAGCTCAGTGGTAAAGCGCTCCTGGTTCAATTGCCATTACCTTCCCCCCAAAAAGAAAGGTTTTCTTAGTGAAATATTTTGTGTCAAATATGAAAATGAAAAGTCAGTAAATTTGTTTGTATTTGCCTTAAGACTCTTCTCTTGCGCTGGAGAGGTGGTTCAGTAGTAGAGCACTGGCCTGGCACACAGGACCCAGCACTGCATACACAAATAAACAAAAATGAGGAACCAGATGAAAAATTAATTCTCTCTTAAAAAAATAAAAGATTTTGTTTTTGAAATTTTACTTCTTTTTTTGCTCAAGACACTGAATTTTCAAACTTGAAATTTAGGGATTGAGGTTTGTCTTTATTGAGGTTTTAGTTTACAAAAAAATAAAAAGACACTGGCAGAGCTTTCTAGAAGAAAACAATGGAGTGCATTTTTGTTTTATCAGTTCTGTAAGTTTTAATTGTATTGTATCTACTGGGTGGCAGGCACTTTGCTAGGTGGGAGTGTATGATAAGTACAACCAGAATCCTTAGTTTCATTATGCAGTCTGGCAGAAAATAGTCAGGGACATATGTTCAGTACTATTGTAGAAAATGTGGTGTGACAATTTTTAGTATGATCCCTGTTTTTAAGAAAACTGTAATGAGGGAGAGTTGCTAAGACTAAGTTTAGTGAAGAAATTTAATTAAAGTAACCTGAGTGTTGAGTGGTATTGACTACATGTATTGCAGTAGTTCAAAAAAAGAAGGAAATGAAGTCTTACATACCGAACTTGGATTTTTAAAGGTGAATATAAATTCAAAAAGTATCAAGGAACATGTCAGTGACTTTATTTTTTATTTTTGGTAATAGGGATTTAACCCAGGGGTGTTTTACCACTGAGCTACATCCCAGCCCTTTTTTTTTTTTAATTTTTCTTTTGTCTTGCTAAGTTGCTGAGGCTGGTCTTGAACTTGGATCTTCCTTCCTCAGTCTCCCAAGTGGCTGGGATTACAGGTATGTACCACTACTGCACCCAGGGAGGTACAGGGACATGCCAGTAACATTTTAAAAATGAAAACAATTGGGGCTGGAGTGTTGGCTCAGTGGTTACAGTGCTTGCCTAGGATGCCCAAGGATGTGGGTTCAAAACCCAGCACCATGTACTGGGGTGTCGAAGCAATGAAAGCCACATGAAAAACTAAAGAAAATTGAGTCTCTCTTTCTCTCTCTCTTACTGTCTGTCCCTCTTTCTCTTAAGAAAAAAATGAAAATGATATTTATTGGACACACGTTTTAGGCAATTATGCATGAACACGTATTTTTAGGTAACATTTTCAGTTTTTGGTGTTTAACTTCTTTTAAAAATCTGTTATTATTTAACTACTAGAACTATGTAGGGAATGTTTTCTTTTCTTATTAATACTAGGAATGTAATTAAAAGCAGTATGAATACATGTGATGTATATGTGAATAATGCATGTTTGGGGGAGCTTTTCATATAATTAGTGTGATAAGGAAATTGCAACTTAATAGCAGTAGGGAGAACACGATATTAAAAACAGAAATCCTTAACAAGCTTTGGCAGATATCTCAATGCTGCTGACTTTTCCTGTTAGATAATCCCTAAGTTGATGATTGCAGGAAGTGCTGCTTTGACCTTTTTTCCCCCCATGGTACTGGGGATTGATCCCAGGGCCTTGCGCATGCTATGCATTTTGTCACTGAGCTGTATATTCCTAGCCCCTTTTAAAATTTTTATTTTGAGACAGAGTCTGGCTAAGTTGCATCCTCTTGTCTCAGCAGCCCGGAGTATGGGGATTACAGGTGTGTACTACCACATCTGGCTGGGTTTTAACCTGGGTCTTCATACATGCCAGGGAAACTCTCTAGCCCTCATGCCTCTTTCTTGAGAGAGAACACATCTAAGAAACAGTTCCTCTTCTCCCTTCTTTTAAACCAAGGAGTCTGCTTATTGTAATAAACAATTTTAAATAAATAGACTTAATTTTCCTTTTTTTTTTTTTTAAGAGAGAATCAATTTTATTTAGTTTTTCATGTGACTTTCGTTGTTCCGACACTTTGTTGTGTGCATGGTGCTGGAGTTTGAACCCAGATCCTTGCACATGCCACTGAGCCACCGCTCCAGCCTCGTGGACTTAGATTTCTTAAACCATTGAAAGGTGAAAGTGAATGATACTTGTGATTTGCTTTGTTATGTTCGTAGAGACAGCAAAGGGGAAACGATAGTTTATCCAAATTACACAGAGGACTCACCCTTGCTTATTTGCAATAGCAAAAGACTGGCTGCGAGGTGAAATAAGGAAAAGCTTACTTAGTTTTGCATTTCAGTTCAACAGTTTTCTTCCCTATTTTTTCAGCTTCCTCAATTTTATCTTGAAGTTCAGTGTACTGACTGCCCAATGCTTGTATTTATAGCATCTGTCTCTTTTTTTAATTGGTGCATCATTGACTTACATAATGAAAGGATTCTCTGGTTCACCTTCATATGTGCATACATTTTGACAGAACTGCTTTAACCCAATCCTTGTCCAGGATCTCCCCCACACCCCCCACTCTCCAATCTCATAGCTATTCTGTAGTTCCCCCAAATTATAGATAGAAATGACCATATACATGTAATTTAAACATTAAAATTACTAGATTTATGTGCCTGCCTGTATACATTTTGGGTTCTCATAAGAGACAAAAGTACTTTACGGTATTGGTCACCCCCATTTACCCTCCCTTTACTCCCTCCTTTTCTCCCCTCACCCCATAGCTATACTCCTCGCAACTTATGTGTTACTTCGGATTTGATGGGTCTGTTAAATAAACTAGATTGACTTTCATTTTAATTAGGGTTTACTCTAGCTTCCACATATGAGAGAAGTCATTCGACCTTTAAGTCTCTTGGTTTGGCTTGCTTCACTCAGCATAATGTTTTTTTTTTCCTTTTCTGTCCCTTTACCTGCAAAAGCCATGAATAGAATTCCATTATGTGTGTGTGTGTGTGTGTCACAGTTTTTGGATCCATTCATTCACTGAGGGACATCTACATTGTTTACATAATATTGCTATTGTAAATTGAGCTGCTATAAGCATTAATGTATCTGTATCTCTCTGATAAGCCACCATAGGATCCAGCTGTCCCACTCCTGGGTATTTTCCCAGAAGAGCGAGAAGCAGCTTATAGCATCTCTTAAGTTAGGAAGCTTGGGAGAGGTTCTAAGGGGGGTACAGTTGATGGCTGTCTAGGGGGTTTTATACTGTTTTGTTGAGGATCTTACCTTTCATTGGAGAGTTTCTCTTGATCATTCTCCTTTTTTTTTTTGACTCATTTGAGGATGAGCAGTTTTAACTTCTTATTCCCATAGTGGGATGGATGGTTTAATGTCTTTTTTTTTTTTTTTTTTTAAAGAGAGAGGGACAGTGAGAGAGACAGAGAAAGAGAGAAACAACTTTATTTAGTTTTTCACATGGCCTTCGTTGCTCCAACACTTAGTTGTGTATGTGGTGCTGGGGTTTGAACCCGGGTCCTTGTGCTTGCCAGGCAAGCGCCGAAACCGCTGAGCCACTGCTCCAACCCCTTAATGTCTTTGTTAACCTGAGTTTGTCCTGTACTTGTTCTTTGAAACTAAAGAACTCCTCGATGTTGACTAATGTTAAGGTAGACAAGGGAACACCCATTACCATTGTGGCCTTTCCTTCCTGGGGCAGTAACTGAATGTATGGTTACCCAGGTATGAATGGAGCCTTCCCCTTAGACAAAAAGGAAACACAACAACTGGAAAACAAGCTGTAGCCTAGGTTCCTCTTAGTTTTTTTTTTCCTGTTGTTTTTTTGAGAGAGAGAGAAAGAATCAGTTTAGTTTTTTGCGTGGCGTTCGTTGTTCCCGCACCTGGTTGTGTGCGTGGTGGTGCTGGGGCTCAAACTCACATCCTCGCATGCCAGGAAAGTGCTGTACCCCGCCGCCGCCACTCCACCTCTAGCCTAGGGTTTTAATCTGGGGTGATGGGATCCAATCTCCGAGGTCCCTGTTTCTCTCTGCCTATAAGAAATCTATCTCCTGCATCACTAGCAGAACAAACACAAACCTCCCTGGCCAGCAGTGGGCAGTGGGGTGGGGCAGGAGGTGCAGGGAGAAGATTGGGAGAGATCTGTGTGAGTATTTAATGCTGACAGTTCTGAAGACATTCCTCATTTTCTTTTACCAGTAGTTTTAGAACTAGATTTATTTGCCCATAATTAGGTAACATAAATGAAAACAGATCTGAGTAAATTTTTAGTTATAAGCACTTACACATTTTTTTAAAAAGTCAGTTACATGGAACTTTTATAAATTTTGGCAACATTATCTGAGGTAG
Source organism: Aplodontia rufa (assembly GCA_004027875.1). Taxonomy (NCBI): domain Eukaryota; kingdom Metazoa; phylum Chordata; class Mammalia; order Rodentia; family Aplodontiidae; genus Aplodontia; species Aplodontia rufa. The sequence goes on along the minus strand of PVKS010044944.1, from coordinate 5,595 downwards.
AAAAATACCATTTGTTCATAGCCCGCAGGTATGCACACAGCCATTCTTGAGCAAACCGTGCATTCCATAGCTTTCGTTAGGATTTTTCATTTGCCCTTTCCACGTAGAATGTCTTCTCCCTGTAGACTGTCACTCTTTTAACTACCTGTTCCATTTCCGTAAACAGTTGTTTGCTGGCAAATCAATTTTTCTTCTTGATGACTCTTCCGTAGAAGTGTAGAAAAAATTTCACCTCGGAGACACAGAGAAGGGATGTTGGGAGAAATCAGTGTTCTGAATGCTGCAAACTGACTGATGTTAGCTCTGAAAATCTCTGAAGCTCTTCTGAGTGGACAAGACATTCGTTTCTGCTACGACTGGAGTTGTCGCATTTTCCTTGAATTTGATCTTGACTTTTCTCCCTGGAGAGTGGATGTCAGCTTAGGCACTGCCTGACAGGCTTAGCAGGGTGGCTGTTCTGTAGGAGAGTCTCAGTCAGTTCCAGTGTGTCAGGTAGGTGAGATGGAAATTGAGAAGCTTGTTCAAAATTGGTTGTGTGCAAGAAAAGTAGCATTTTAGAGGGAGTTTGTTTAGTCAGTTGGCTTTTCTACTTGGTCTTTTTCTTAGCTGTATTGCCGACTTCAGTAATCAGGCCAAGAAAGCGTTTGATCCTGAGCGCCAGTCAGTGAGTCAAACCCATCATTGAATTCTGTATTATCTCTGGAATTCTGTGCTTTTCAAAATGCTTGGTCATTTACGGAGTCTGACCTTGTCCATGGCACTGTCTTGATTCTGCCTGCACACATGTACCCCAGTTTTCAAATTTATTTTACTACGGTTCTTACTTGTTCTTTCTTCATGCTATTCAGACCTTTTTAGAATACTGAAATTTGAGAAAAATTTCAGAAAAGTTTGAGAAGTTCAAAACTGTGTGGAATTAGTCCAATTTCAGAGCACAGTGAGAGTCCTGAAGGAGCAGAGGGAAGATATCATGTCCGTTGATAGTCAAGTTTGCAGGCATACTCTGTGACGGGGTAAGTTAAGTTCTAGGTCCTCACTCTTTTGGTCGGGTAGGATGTCACCAAGTGCATACTTGCTGTGCCAGACTTGTCATGTTGAAAACACTTCAGCCAAAGTAAAATCGTAAACCCTTATCACAATACTAGGAATGTTGTTAAGGAAGAAACAAGGAACAATTTGGAATAATTGCAGTAAATTTGTTGATGTCTATGGCATGGTGCCTCCTCGGTGTCTCATAGCTCTGGCTTTTCTTACCCAGCACACAAAATACCAATTGTTGCATGCATGTTCAGAAAATAGGGGTAGGAGTTTTTGACCCTCTTATTTATATCAAAAAGTCACGCATTGGGCATCTACTCAGGGAAAAGTAGAGTCTGTGGTTTCAACAAAATTGTCCTTCAAGTTCCTTCAAGTTCAGCAAGCCAGTTAAGAAACAGACCAAGTAGAAACTCTTATGACCCACATGTCAGTGGAGTTATCTGTAGCAAAGCTAGTGGGAGATTAATAATATTGCTCAGTGGCATGACTTTTAAAAATTATTGATTTTTAAAGTTAACCGCAACAAAACAAAGTGAACCTGCAGGACCAATTCAGGTTTTTCCTGTTTTGTTACAACAGTCTAAATATTCATTCTTCAAACATTAATTTTCCATATGTAAACAATAAGAGAAAGTAATTACCATGTAAAATAAGATTGAAGATATAACTTGTTATGTATGGAAACGATTGACTTTTTTAAAAATTTTGAGCTGTATTTAAATTTGTTAGTTTGCTCTATTAGGTCCCATCTAAGTCTTTGTCTACAGTTAGAAGTTGCCTAGCATGTGTACTGGGCAGAGAAGTAGCCAACTCTGCCTCAAACTGGAGAGTCTGGTCTGCTTTATTTAGTCTTTGACATTCAGGCACATCAAGGTCCTTCTGTCTTTAGCTGGGAGATCCAATGCTTACAGATTTTTTTTTTTTTTTTTGGGGTGGTTGCTTTTGTGTATAGATATTCCAGTAATTCCTCTTGGCATTTGTGGATCCTGATCACCTAAGGCCTTTGATGGTCAAAAAGGCTATTTAAACGTCTTCTTTCAGGTCATAATCAAAATGTTGCTTAGATTTTCTAATGTCTTTGAAACTGCTCTGAAAGTATAATTACCTATGTGAGCATATGGTCATTGATTTTATTTGAATTTTTAGTTGCTGTATGCTCACCTCTAACGACTTGCAGTAAAAAATTTAGCGTTCCATTTCTCAAACTTACTGTTTAATCTGCCCTCTCACACGTGGTAAACACTGGGCAAGCGGCTTTTGAGCACTTGAAATATGGTCAAATTGAGATATGTTGTAAGTATAAAATTATACACCAGATTTGAAAAACTTAGGATATTCAGGGATGTAAAATCTCTTTAATAATTTTCATATTGATGGTGCTGGAGCGGTGGTGGCTCAGCATTTCAACGCTTGCCTGGCAAGCACGAGGACCCTGGTTCAAACCCCAGCACCACGTATACAACTAAGTGTTGGAGCAACTAAGGCCATGTGAAAAACTAAATAAAGTTGTTTCTCTCTTTCTCTGTCTCTCTCACTGTCCCTCCTCTTTAAAAAAAAAATAATGATTTTCATATTGATCACGTTTGGAATGACACTATTTTAGTATATTTGACTGAGTAAACTATTATTAAAGTTTATTTCATCTGATTTCATTTTACCTTTTTAATGAGACAGTTTAAAATTACAAATGTTGCTTGCTGTGTATTTCTTTTGGATAGCACTGCTTCAAAATAGAAGTATGTACAGAATGTTCAACATGGCTCTAGAAGCCTGATTTGTTCTATTTGCGGAGTTGCAAGATTACATTAGAACATCATAATGTGTAAATACAGAATGACGTCATGATCAATAATTTGCTTCTATGTATAATGCTAGTGAAACTCTTGATGTTGCATATAGAAGGGATATAACATTTACAAATGGGCAAACTTCAGACAGGCCAAAGCAATTCTTTTATTGCCATCCTGATTATATGAAAAATGTTTTCATGGACATTTGTCCTAATTTTTTTAAAAAAGTATTACTTTAAATATTTGGTTATTGACGTGAATGGACCTGTTTTGGGCTTGCTGTGGGTGTATTTTACGCTTCATTGAGCTTTCAGACACTAAACTAAATCAAGGATTTTTGTATTTGAGTTTTTTTCACCTCACTTGATTAAAGGAGACCAGCCAGAGTAGCTAACTAGCTTGCTTCTTTTTTAATTGCCATTTCTTTATGTGTTATACAAATGAGAAAAGAAAAATACTAACTTAATAAGGATGTCTCACAAAGGCTGCAGTAAAGCATATAAAAATTGGAAACATAACTGAGAAAATACTGAAAATGAAGTTTTTTTGTTTTTTGATGGTTCTGGGTTTTTAACCGGGGCCTTGTGCATCCTAGGTGAGTGCTCTACTATTTTTTTTTTTTTAAGAGAGAAGGACAGTGAGAGAGAGAGACAGAGACAGAATCTCAATTTTTTTTAATTTAGTTTTTCACATGACTTTTGTTGCTCTGACACTTAGTTGTGTGTGTGGGTGCTGGGGTTTGAACCCCTGTACTCGCACATGCCAGGCAAGCGCAGTAACCGCCAAGCCACCACTCCAGCCCCAGTGCTCTACTATTGAGCTACATCCCCAGCCTGAATTTTGTTTTTCTATTTTCTTTTTTATTTTTTCAACATAGTCTTACATATTGGAGGGAATCATTGTTACATCTTCATGCATGCATGGATATTGACAAAGTAAGCTAAGGCTGATGGTAGTTCAGGGTCTCCCCCCTTTGTCCGCCACCTTCTCGCAGGTCTCCTATGTATTACCCCCATGTTATAGATAGAAATAAGCATATACATATGTATTGATTTTTGAATTTTCTGATCTTCTCTGCCTGCCTGTGTATAGTTGGGCTTCTCATGGGAGTAGAGCTCCCAGTTGCATTGATAGCCTCCCTAATCCCTTTCTCCCCTCCCTCCCTCCCTCCCTTCGGCCACCTTCATAGTTATGGTTCACCCAGTTTATGTGAAATTTCAACTATGTTGAGCTTATTATTTAAAATTAGCTAACTTTCAAATCTGTCTTAGATTTTACTCTATCTTTCACATATGAGAGAAAACATTCAGCCCTTATGTCTGAGTTTGGGATATTTCATTCAGTATGATTTTTTTTCTATCTCCATCCATTTGGCTGCAAATGTCTTGATATCATTCTAATAGCAGAGAACTATATATACATATATATATATACATACATATATATATATATATATATATATATATATATATATGAATCCACTCATCTGGTGAGGGGCATCTGGGTTGGTTCCATAGTTTAGCTATTGTAAATTGAGCTGCTATAAACATTGATATAGCTGTGTCTGTAGTATTCTGTTTTTTAAGGAGTCTCCACACTGCTTTCCAGAGTACCCAGCCTGAAAAGTTTTTAAAAGCAAGTACTTTTCTTGTTTTCAGAAACAGATTACTGATTAAAGTAGTTGGTCTGTGTCCAGGCACCTCAGGACTGATCTCAGAGTTGAAAAATGAAAAGAACGTAGCCGACTTTTTAGCCAGACATCTTGGGACTATTTTCTCCAATATCTGGCTCAGCTGTAAAAGGTAGAGCCGAGTCAGGTCACTGACCAAAACTGGTAAAATGAGGACTGAGATAAATAATTTCAAGGCACTGAGGTACAAATCAGTTAAAAAAATTAAAAATGATAATGCATCTACATATATGCTGTAAACTGTGAAGACGGTAAAATAAGAAGATAGAAACAATGTGTGGATAACCAGAGAACTAAAAATGAGTTTCACAAGGAATTGGTGGGACTGAGGGAAGATGTGGTTTTCATAAATTGAATGAACCATTTGATTTATTGCCTTTTGTCTGTGTTTAATGACATTTTTTCCATTTTTAATTGGTGCATGATAGTTATACATAATGATGGGATCTGTTGTTACATAGTTGTACATGCACACAATATAACATTATAATTTAGTCAATATCCCTCCTTGCCTCCCACCTCTTGGTCCCTTTCCTTAGCTGTCTCCCTTTGAGTTTTATGAGACCACCCTACCTTTCTTTCCTTCTTTCCTCTCTAGTTTCCATATATGAGAGAAAACATATGACACTTGGCCTTTTGAGTTTGACTTACTTCTCCATTTTTAATTTCTAAAGCAGTGTTTTGTAAAATGTGGTTCAAGGTTGGTCTGCATCAGAATTATTGAAATGCATGCAAGTTTAATTCTAAGTTCCACCTTAGAACAACTGTACAGCATTTTCACGATGCCTGGAAATCTGTATTTTCACTTACTTCCCAGTGGAACCTTTTTTTTTTAAATTTTTTTATTTTTGAGCAACCTTACAAGATTTTAACAAAATAATATAAAATGTGTATAAGATGTGTATATATTCTGGACATTGCAACTATCCCCAGGAGTGCCCCCCCCAATTACCCTCCTTTATCCCTCCCTTCCCCTTCCCATTATAACTCTAAAAATAGTATTAGATTGTAAAGCATTACATCTTATCTGAATTTAACTCATGTTTCTAGACCAACTTTCTCATTGTCCAGGGTCTA